>JASKGO010003857.1:0-18300 GCA_030556065.1 Holobus sp. GC000080 | reverse complement strand
TTTTGAACTAATTAAGTTACAGCAGCAATATTAATATCATTTTAAAGATAATTTAAAACACTATTATTATTTTATATTTTAAAATTTTTGGTATTATTTATTATTATAAATAACTAGACATAAAAAATGTAATACCCTGTATAAATTGTAAATATGAAGTAAATGTAAAAATCGTTAAAAATAATTAAAGGTAAACTCATTAGCTATAAACTACCGAAAGAATGATTAAAATCGGTCAACTACTTTAATTTTTATAAGCAAATTTGTAAAAGTACTTTTTGATTCGAAGCGTCCCATTTAAAATACATTGAGTACTGCGTTAGTCAAACGCGAAAACTGAGTCAAGCGACTCACCCGCTAAAATGAAAAACTTTAATAACTTTTGAACTAATTAAGCTAGAACAACACTTTTAGTGTCATTTTAAAGAGAATTTTGTCAGAAATTTATTTATATATTTAACGATTTTTATCAATTTTAACTTTTTTAAATATATAAAATTTTAAGTTTCAATGTCCTGAAAAAATTCTAAAAAATAACAAAATTTTATTTTTTTGTTTATATAATTTAAACAATTTATTTAGCAATAATTTATTGAAGAAATAATTAAAATCTATTTGTTCCTTTTGATTTTATTAGAAATTTTCTAAATGCACTTTTGTAATATCAGCATCGGGTTAAGTTAAATGAACAACCGTCAGAAAAAAAAATTAATAACTTTTAAACTATTTAAGATATTGCAATAATTTTAGTGCCATTTTAAAGACAATTTTCTTTTCTTTTTAAATTATCAAATAAAACATTTTTTCTTAAATTCTCTACTTAATAAAAAGTTAAATCAACTTTACTGAAGAACTAATCAATCGAATCAAATTTCCAACTGATAAAAAATACTAATAAAAGATTAATAGTAAAAAAATACCAAAAGAAATATGAAAAATGAGTTACCTGTTTCCTTCGTTCGCGGTTCATTGCCAAAGTGATGTGCTCGCAATAGAAATCCGGCAGCAATTGTTCGGAGATTTGCTGAGAGGACTGGCGTAAACTTGTGAAAGCGCCCAAATCTTTCCCAGGTTCCGCATTTTCGATCGCGTCTCGCGTTTTCTCCGTCGCCTGCGTCACAAAATCTCAATTAGTTTCTAATTTGTTTCAAAAAAAAAAAGAAAAAAAAAATAAGAGTCACGTCTGTACCTCGATTAACTTGGGGGTCAGATATGTGCTGTGCTGGAGGTACAGGGTCAGGATGTGTTTCAAATGGGAAAGACGTTCTTCTTCCAATGATTGAAAAGTCGAGGTGCCTTTCAATACAGCCGATTCCCATTCCAATCTGTAAACATATTTTAATTATTTCTCATTCTGCCACGCCGCCAGTACTCTCTGTACTACTAATAATGTAATTGTGGGAAATGTAAATCTTTACGGTGATCTCGTTACCTTGCTCTTTCAGATCGGACACAATGCGAGTAGTATTCGATGTCGGCTTTCTTCACCGCATCTTCCGCCTTTCTTTTCTTTCCTTCCAGCTAATTTCGAAACAATACATATTGCAAATTAGCATTTCTTTTCATTTAACTAGTATTTTTGTATAAATATTACCTTGGCGGTGTCTTTTTCCGAGTTGTTCTTGTGCATGTTGGGCAATTGGATTAAACTTGTGCTTCTTGACATCCTGTACATTCGACTAATTAAAATTTAATTTAATTTTGCATTCTTTTTTGCTTTTAGTTATTTATTTTTTAATAGAAAAATGAAATTTATCATTGAAGGAAAATTAATTTAAAATTTTAAAAATTAAAAAATTAAAAATAAGGTAAAGAATAGAAAATACCTGTTTTCTAACATAGCATCTTGCAGTTTTTCGTTGTCTCTCGCACAGACGTGACTGTTCTTTTTACTTTTGGCTTCGGCGGACCTCCAATCGGACAAAACGCGCGCTGCTTTATCCACGAAAGCTTCCGAATTTTTCCTAGTTCTGTGCTGGGATTCCGTGAGGGTTTTCAGGGGTTTCGCTGTTTCCTCCAGAAGGACGTTGGAAAGGACTCGGTGAGCTTCCGCTCTCGATTCCAATTCGACAGCCACCATTTTCCAGGCTTCGTTTAAGCCGCCGACTCCTTCGCGACAAGCTCGCGATAACTTTGTACTGAGTTTTGATAAGCTTTTCGAATATTGCGACTCTGCTTCCGATCTAAAAAAAACGATTATTTTTTGTTAAAATCTTCTTTTTTCAAAACTAAAATATAATTGAAAGAAAATAATTAATTTAAAATAAAGAAAATCAATTGATTATTATTGGAAAAAAGTGAAATTAAAACATAAAAACTAAATTAATTTTTATATTGATGTTATTAAAAGTATATTTTTATTTCTTTTTGCAAAACCAAAAACTTTTTTAAATTATTTTTTAAGAATAAATTTCATCTTTATTTTTAATATAATAAAAACTAAATTAAATAATAAATTTTAAAAAGTAAATAATTAAATTTAAAGCAAAATAAATAAAATAAATAATTAAATTTTTATTGGAAAAAGAAGAAAGTAAAATTGAAAGATTCTTTTTATCAATTATTTTTGATTTTTGTTTTCTTATTGCTAAAGAAATGTCATTTAAAAGAAAATTAACCAACAGAAAACAGTTAGCAATTCATTACATTGTTAATTATCAAGTTCATTATCCTGTAATTAGTTTCGACATGGTATTTTTAATTTGCAAAGTTACTCATCTGGCAATAAAATAAAAGTACTAAGAAAAGAAAACTGAAATACTTACCGTTCTTGTAAAATTGAAGCAAGTTCTTTGCAAAAATCGCCCCCTTGCTTAACATATCTTCGCAAATCGTCAAATCCATTTTGTCCCTAAAAACAAACAAATTGTCAATAAAAAAATAAAAGATAAAAAATATTTTCTAACAAAACATTAAAATAGAAATTAAATGTAAAAAATGAAATGTATAAAAAGCATGTAATAAAAATTTAATCAGATAATTAAAATATTGCAAATAATAACCGCATATTTTTGAAAGAGATATAAACCCAATAAACTTTTAATACCAATTTAATACCAATTTCAAAATCTCAAAGCATGTGACGCAAAGTGCAACCTATAATATAATAATTGTTCTCCATCCTATCCGTTTGTAATGAGCCAATTGCAAGCTGCAAATGTATTAAGCGTGCAATACGCGAAAGAGGTTAATACAATAATAACAGCTAATTGTACCGCTGCTGCTGCTTTTGCAGAACTATACAGACAGCACTGCAAAGACTGCAAAACTGGGGCCGAATGAAGGTAAAAATAGGCAAATGCCGCTTTATTGAGTAACTTCCGATTAAAATACATTTAGCGTTATATTTTCTGAAAATTTCGAAAGTGAACGTTAACTACTGATATTTTACACATGCAGTGCTATAATAATCATAATATTGGCATTATTTAAATATCAATTGGAAATATTTCAATATTCAAAGTATTGGCAAATTATATCAGCTTATAGTTTTCTTTTTTTTTTTCACTTTTTCTTTAATACACTTGCAGCTTACAGCTCAAGAGAATGGTTAATTATTTAATTATAATATTATGTAGTCGGATTTATTACGTTTATTTTAAGTGCATAATTGTAATGAAGTGTTGGCGTAATTAAGGAAACTGAGAAAATTTGCGTGACGCACTTTTTCCTTTGGCTGGCTGCATAAATTATTATTACTATTATTATTATTTGTACGTTTAATGTAAGGAAAATTCGAAATGTAATAAGTCTTGGAAACCGCAGCAAATGTGCAAATTTCAATGCAAATATTATAATTAAGTGTAATTATTATTATAGATGCTGTTCGTAATATTACTTAGAAAGGACTTCTTTTTTTAAGTGTTTTATTTTTATTTTTAGCAGTCTTTTTTAAATATTTATTCGTTTTAATGATAGTGGGATAGTGATTAATTATAGTTTAACATAAATTTTGTGTCTTTAAGATTGTAAAATAATTTATTATGGCAATTCAAACACTTTTACTTTGCATTTCGCAATTTAATTTATGCAAAATTTTCACTTGCAACTTTTTTTTTATGAATTAGTTTACTTTAAATGCATTTATTCAAAGTACAAGTGATTAAATGCAAATTATGAATATCCTTTAATATTATTATTTAATATTTTTGTAATTTTTTATTTTTTTATTATTATTTTATGTTTTTTGTAATTTTTTTTACATTTTTACTATTAATATTATCATTAATTTTAATAATTTATTTTCTGAAAAATAATTTTTTAACCTGTGGAAAAATCATTTTAACTTTTTTAAGATTTTTATTAAAAGAAATTTAATTTTCAATTAATTAAATTAAGTTTTTTATCGAAGGATTTTTTTTTTAACAAGTCATTAAAGAATCATTAATCAATTAGTGATTACTAATAAAACATCTTTAAAAAAAAAACGAAATATAAAGACAAAAAACTTTATTTTAAATTAAAATGAAAATTTAAAAGTTCTTTTATCACTTTTAATCCCTTTTTTGATCGATTAAAACTCTTAAAACATCGAAAAAGTCTTAATTATTTAATTTTAAATGATAATTTAACTTCTTTTAATCTTTTCAAACTCTTTTAAAGGTTTTTTAAGTAAAATAAACTTAAAGAATCATTTGAACTGTTAAAAACTTTAAAATTAAATAATTTTAAATCATTTCTTTTGAAAATTCGCAATTTGTAAAAGCTTTACTTTCTTAACAATAAAATTAATATTGTGGAAAAAAGAAAGCAATTTTTCTATTAAAAAAGTAATTTTAAATAAGCAAAAGATTACTTCCAATTATTTTTTTATTTTTATACATAAAAAAAAAAACACCAAAAGTAATAATCAATTTCTTCCATATTGGAAATTATACCTTTTTTGGAAATTTCTCAAAAAAAAAAAAAAGAGAATTTTAAAGCAAAATTAAAAAAAAAAACTGAAATCCTTAACAAACGAATAGAACGCAGCAATTACGGAATATAAAAGAGCTAAGTATAGTAAATGATGAAACGTACATTTATCACATAGTAGTAATTTTAAGCAACAGCATGCATTTACGTTCTTTCAAGAAACCAAAAAAAAATTAAAAAATAAAAGTTCTTCTTTAAAAGTTACGAACGGTATTAAAGAGTAATTGAAGAGTATAAGTGCACGAACAAATCAGCTTCTTAGGCTTCTGCTTTTGATTAATTTCATTTTGAGTACACCAATACAAATGCCTTTTGAAAGGTCAGCTTATACTTCGTTTTTTTTTTTTTGTAACTTTTAAACAGTTTATTTTTATCGAAAGATTTCTCAAATGTCTGCAGTCAGTTGCTCTGCAGATTCTTCCAACTACTACTATTACTACTTAAAACTTCTTATAGATATTGTAAGTTACAATGTAACGTATAGAAAGTGTGCAGAATATAATTAATTGCTTTGCTTTGTCTCGTTTAAAGAATATAACGCAGTGTAAAGCAGTGCTTAAATTATTCCGACAAAGCAAGACATTACTTTGCATCATTTTACACCTATTAACGATATCGCTTGTTGCATAATGTCCTTTGTTAATTGATTGTTTTATTGCTACTTTGAAATGCTTGTAATTTTTCTCTTTTTTTTTACAGTAAAACAACTTTAAAATAAATAAATAAAAATCGATTTTTTTTTTAAATATATGTGACATTTTTTAAACTTTTTATTTTAATTAATTATATCAACTTGATTGAATAAATAATTATCTTCCTATCTTTCTAATTGCAAAAGTAAAGCAGTAAATGTTTAAATCAAATTAATTGTAATTAGGATTTCTCCGACTCAGATATAATTATATGAAATAATACCAATAAATAAATTAATTAACTTTTCCTATAAATTTATAATTTTATTAATAAATTAATTTAAAATTTGCTTTATATAATATCTAAAGTTTTCACTATTTATTTGCTCTCTCTATGTGTTATAACTAATAAATTAATTTAATTTAATTAAATGTAATAATTATTGCCTTTTCACGATTTGCATTTTATAATTTTTTTTTTAATTTTCCATAGACAATAAATAATAATTTAAAATTTTATTAAGTATAATAAAAAGGAGGTATAAATGTTAAAGCCTTCGTCATGCATCTGTATTAATTATATTTTTTATTTTCTTTAATAAAAAAATGTTAATATCTTTATGTATAGCCTAGAGATTGTTTTAAAATGGCTTTATTATTCCAACATATGCTACGAAATTACAATTATAGCTGTTGCACAGCATTGTGAATGGTCATTATTACTATTTGAAAGCATATAAGATTATAATAATTATCGGTAAAGATAGAAAACGGTAAATTTACCGATAACAAATTTTTATTCGACGTATAAAAAGCACAAATCATAATTTTCTTCTCTTAATTTTTGAGTTTTTTTGTTTTTGTTTTTTTTTTTACTATGGTAGTTGTATTATGTAATTATAGAAAAATTCGATCCAATTAAACAATTAAACAATTTTTTCATCAATAGTTAATTGGTTTAATTTGTTGTTTAAACAGTTAAACGGTTAACAAAAATTATAATTCATTTGAAAATTAATAATTACAGATAAAAATGTTCAAAAAAAAATGTGTAGGATATTATTTAACATTGGAAATAATTGTGCTTTAAATAATTTCCCTTTTTAAGTAAATAAATTTAATAAAAAATAAATTATTTGATGTAAACAAAAATGCATAATTAAATAATAAGAATTTAATTCAATGTAAAGAATTATTTTTTCGACATTTAATTGAAAAGTTTATTTCTTCAACAACTAACAACAAAAATCAAGAAATTAATTTTTCAGTTATTTTCAATTGCTTTTTTATTAGAAAAATAGTTTTCTTTAGTTCCCAATAATTTTTTTTTATTTTATTGTGAAAAAGGAGTAGAAATTGCGAATTTCTAAGCAAAAAAAAGTTACTTTTCTGTTTTTAAGTTTCAATTTAATTCAAAATAAAGTTTTTTAATAATATTTAGTTTTTTAATGATTTTTTAACTTAGTTATCACTAATTAACTAATGATTAATTAATAACAAATTGAAAAAATTATACTTTTGATTTTTTGTTTAAATTGCAAATTAAATTACTTTAAAATTTTAATTTTATTCATTCTAAAAATGAATTTTTACTGATTTTTGAATTTTATTTTTACTACATAAATTTTATTAAAGGAAAATTGATTTTTTCACCAAAAAATCTATTAAAACAAAAGCAATTTTTTAAGTTAAAAATTCTAATTAATTATTACCTCAACAGGCATTCTGCTTCTTCTAAATCCGTTCTTCAGAATGGACAACTCGTCCCTCTTGTGCTTCACAATGGCCACATTTAAATTATTCACTTCACTGGCCGTAACAGTTGGACTGAAATTGCGCTCACTTTCCAACTTATCATTATTTTTATCATTATCCTTATCATTAACATTATCATTATCATTATCCTTATTATCACCATTATCCTGTCCATGTTCCTTTAGCTCTTCAGCTTCACTCAATTTACCACTGTTCATATGCGGCAGAACATATTCAATATCACTGGCTTTGATCTTCGCAAAGAAAGCATCATTTTTAATAATCTGCGAAGAATTAGTCCCATCGACATTACTCTCCTGTTGTCTCTTGAAAATCTTCCCGGTACTCTTCAGCATCTTCTTGCACTTATCTTTACTGTTCCTATACATTTCCTCTAAATTTATAGCAATCTTATCTTTATCTGCAAAAGCCCCAACTCTTTGATTCTGCGAGTGCTCCTCCATAACTCGATTGAATCTGGATTTGAAACTCGTCCAGCTTTCCACCGCTTTACTGCGCGAAGAATTCAAAAACATCAGTGACGATTTCGGTACTTTTTCAGCAACTTCTTCCTCTTCGATTCCTTGAGGAATATTCTGACTGCACGAAATATGCTCGATGCTTTCATCGCTCAAAGACAGAGGTTCCAGATTCAGTTCGTCATTGTTGAAGTCGTGCAAAGATTTGGAAAGTCTTTTTTTCTGGTCATTTCTGGGGACCTTATAGAGATTTTCATCGCTTCCGGAATCGTATTTTAAATTTGGGTCGCTTCCGAATTTTACACTTCTTCTTCTTGTTGTTGTTAAGGATTCGGTGGTTTCTTCGCAATCGGAATTACTGGTATCTATGAAAGAAAATTGTATTTTTGGTACGTCGTAATCTTCCAGTTCTTGGGTTTCTTCATTGGTTTTAGAGGTTTCTATTGGTGTTTTGATAACTTCCGAATATAATAAATGATCGCAATTAGCGTCCTCGAAATTTTCTTCGGGGT
Source organism: Holobus sp. GC000080 (assembly GCA_030556065.1). Taxonomy (NCBI): domain Eukaryota; kingdom Metazoa; phylum Arthropoda; class Insecta; order Coleoptera; family Staphylinidae; genus Holobus; species Holobus sp. GC000080. The sequence continues at coordinate 10,008 of JASKGO010003857.1, read as the reverse complement.
CTTCGGAGGAAACAGATGATGGGGACCGTTGACGGCTCACGGTGCCAGTGAGGTCGAATTCCTTCTGCGCCGCTTGAACGTCGTAGCATTTCCTGGTGCCTATCGGCTCTTCTTCTGGGTCACTATTTTCGGACGGCCGAACTGTTTCTGGTGTCGTTCTTAATGTTATTTTCGTGCAGAATTTCTTCATTTCTATTTTTTTTTTTTTTAATTTTAGATTTTTCTGGTCATTTCTATAATTGTGGTGTTTGTAAAGTTTTGTTTTTGGGGTTCTTTTTTTTATAAATGTTTTTTATTTATTTGATTATAATTGAATAAGAGGTTTTTATTTTGTAATTGTTATTGAAAATTATTTTTTTTTTCAATTTATTTTGAAGTTTTAATAATTTAAATTGAATTAACTTATTTTTTAAATTATAATTTAACTTTCTTAAAACTTTTAGACTTTTTTTAAAGTTTCTTTATGCAAAATAAACTTACAAATTCATTAGAACTTTTAAATAAATTACAATTAAATAATTAAATTATCATAGTTTACAGGGAATTAAAATAAAATCAAATTTATTTGACTTTATAACTTTGAAACTTCTTTTATCACTTTTAGTCTTTTTTTGAGCGATTAAAACTCTGAAAACTTCAAAAAAGTCTAAATTACTTAACTTTAAATGATGATTTAACTTTTTTTTAAATCTTTTTAAAGTCTTTTAAATAATTTTTTATGTAAAATAAACTTAAAGAATCATTTGAACTGTTAGAAACTTTAAAATTAAGTTGTTAAATTATCAAAACTTAAAAGAAATTAAAGTAAAATCAAATTTATTTGACTTTAAAAGTATAATTTATAACTTTAAAACTTCTTTTATCAATTTTGGTCCCTTTTTTTGAGCGATTAAAACTCTTAAACCATAAAAAAAGTTTTAATTATTTAACTTTAAATGATAATTTAACTTCTTTCAATCTTTTTAAACTATTTTAAAAGTTTTTTATGTAAAATAAACTTAAAGCAACATTGGAACTGTTAAAAACTTTAAAATTATTTTTTTAAATTATCAAAACTTACAAGAAATCAAAGTAAAATCAAATTTATTCGACTTTTAAAGCAAATTTTATTTATAAACTTTCTTTAAAGTTCTTTTGATGCAAATAAAAGTATTAAAATACTTGATTTTTCAAATTATTCCAAAATTTTTTAAAATTTTCAAAATAAATAACGAATTAAAATAAAATGTTATCTATTTAACTATTAAATGGTAAAAAATCAGTAAAATTTCAATGAACTTCCTTAGAAGCAAAAGTTTTTTATAATAATTTAAATTAAATAATTTACAACTTTTTTGAAGCTTTTTTAAGTAATTTAAACATTTCTCAAATCTCAAAACTTAAAAAAAAAATTAAACAAACCAAACCCCTTATTCAATTCCTCAGCTACAAAACTCAAAAAACCAATTTTTTTTCCACCAAAAACTAGACTTTAACACACTCACTTTAGAACTGAAAATGTTTTTCGCGTTTTCGCGCAAAATGACAATTTTTTTTGCTATTCCAAAACCGGAATAGACCAATAATAAAAAAAATGTCAAGGTTAAACAGCAGCACTGTACTCGTTGAATAGTCGTTGACAAAGCACTGTTATCATAATTAGTAAAAACGTATTCACTGAAAGTACTTTATGCACTCGCGGAATAAACAAAAATTAAAAATAAAAATATTTGCTTTCCATGCAACAAGGACACCAAACTTTTATCTCTGATGTCAAATTTAAAATTTAATGTCTGCCACTGTCACGTTTGTTTAAAAAAGCAACACTTTTTAGTATTATTTTATGCATTTTATGCAATAATTATTATTACAATTAATTAAGAGACTTCTTCTCCTTCTTGTAAGTAAGTGAATAGACTACTCCTCTATAGTTGTGTTGAATTACCAACGCGAAGACTGAAGAGCAGACTTGACGAAGAAATTAGTGAGAGAAGTGAATCGTGCGATGTTTTACTCGCATTTGCCTACCAGATCGTTGCCTGGCTATTTACTAAAATAAGATGCGTTCTATAATTACATCACATGTATACTAGTTACGTTTTTTGCTTGTTTCTTTTTCTATAAACACTAGTTTTACACTTTATTTCCACTATTCCACCGTAATGACGTACAATAATTTACAGTTGAAGTTGAAATCTTGTTATAAGCATCGGAGAAACAAATAGCGCACAAACACTTTTTTTTTTCTGAATATACTTTTGAAACGCTACCAGTTAATTAATTTGTTAATTAATGTGAGGAGATTACATCAGCGCGCTTTGCAGATGCTTTTGTTTGTTTTCTGATAACTTTTTTTACTGTTTGTTTGATTTGTTTGATACTTTTTTTTTTTTGGGAATTTTTGTTGAATCCATTTTTATTAATAGTTTATTAAAGGAATTTATTTTGTCTTTCGGTTCTACGGGGTATATTATTGGTTTTTCTTTTTTAATGATTTCAAAACTTTGAAAATTCAGTTTATTTATATTTTAAGATTTTTAAGTAAATTGAAAATTAAGTTAATTATTTTTTAACTTTTATTTCTCCTGTTTTATTTTCATTATTAAAATTTTCTTTGTTTATTATTGAATTTATTTATTTATATTTTATCAAATTGAATTATTAATTTTTAATTCTTAATTAAAATTGTATTTATTATTAGCAGTAAAATATTATTTTTGATTGTAAAAAACGTTATTTTAATTTAATTTAACTATCATTAATTTCAATATGAAAGAAATAAAAGTTAAAAAATTATTAAGTTAATTTTCAATTTATTTAAATTTTAAGATTTTTAAGTAAATTGAAAATTAACTTAATTATTTTTTAACTTTTATTTCTCCTGTTATATTTTCATTATTAATATTTTCTTCGATTATTATTGAATTTATTTATTTATATTTTATCAAATTGAATTATTAATTTTTAATTCTTAATTAAAATTGTATTTATTATTAGCAGTAAAATATTACTGTTGAATGTAAAAAACATTTTTTTAAATTAAATTAAACAATCATTAAATTCAATATTAAAGGGTTAAAAACAAATGCAGTGAAAACATAAAAACTATGTTAAGGAATTATAAATATAATTAATTCTCCGAAACTGTCTCTTCCTCTTCAGTTATATTAATAAAACTGACCTAAATTCTCATTTTTTTTTAAGCTAAAAATAATTTATATCTCACCTTATTAATTGTCATTAAATTCTCTTACTTTTTTTTATTAAACTTAATTTCTTTACAACTTACATTCTGTTTTTGTATTAGTTTTATAAACATTTTGAAAATTAATTTTCTCTTGGAGGATTTCAGATGAAGAAATTTTTAATTAACTTTTATGAAATTATTTTACCTTACAGTTTTGCTAATAAAAGAGGAAGCATTTTGATTTTTTCATAGATTATTCACTTAGCAATTAATATTTCTTTAAACTTACTTTTTTTAAATTAAATTTTAGTCATTTTTTACTGCAAATTAATTAAATTTTATATTTTTTTAAGTCTTATTTGTCTTAAGGAAACAGATTATTCATAATTTGGGAAAATCAGTCAATTTTTCGTTTAGAGTTTTTATTTTATTTTTTATAATTCAAAATTAATTTTATTACTCTATTAGCAAGAATTTTTATTTAACAAATTCTTTTTAATTTTTACCATCAATCGCCATCCAACATTTTGAAAATTTTATTTATTTTAAAAGAAAACAGTTAAAACTTCTTTAAAATCAAAACAAAATCTCATTAAATAATTTGAAAAAAAATTAATATAATTAATTCTTTGAAGCTTATTTGTTTCCTCTTCAGTTTTATTAATTAATTTGACCCAAATTCCCTTCTCAAAAAAATTATTAAATAATTACTGAATTAAAAAAACTACAAATAAATATTTAAAAAAATCTCGCTTTTTCCATCATAAATCATAAATTAAAACTATCAACAATTTTTTCATATTTGTTTAATTTATAAATGACTATAGTATAAATAAATAAAGCAAATAAATAACCATTTGAAATTTATTATAGTTTACGCATTAATTTTAGTCACATTTTGCAATATTGGCCGTGTGCACAGAATTACAGAGCATTAAAATATAATTTAAGTTACCTAACGGGTTTACTGCATATTAATCAAAGCGCAAACTGCTTCGACTATCCCAAGAAAACTCTCTTCGAAAATGAGTGTACTCTGTGCACTTATATTTATAAAGCTTCTTATAACTTATAACGTAAATACTATACGCAAGAGAAATGTTTATTAATCTATAAATCGAATAATAATAAATTTTCTTTTGCAATAAATTACTAATTTATACCAATGTGCCCATTTATTGCAAGTTTGTGAAAGGTTTCATTATAAAATTAATAATTCCTTGCTAAATTTTTATGGTTTTTCTAATTTTATACATTTTTTTTTCTTTATGGTTTATTTAGAAGAAAATTTAATTTTATAATATTTGAAAAAAAAAAAAAAGAAACAAAATAAAGAAAGAAAAGCAAGTAGTAAAAAATAGAAGACATTAGGAAAGCAGCAGACGTAAAAGGAAACAGAAGAAACATAAAGAAAAACGGTAAATGAAGTTCCGTTGTTGTCGTCGCTACAAATTGCCCATACTAATTAATTGCCCGTATGATGACTTATCCTGTCACTAAAAGGTACCAATACTTTTAAATGCAAAAAAAAATTAACGCAGCACTTAAAATTAAATTTATTTTACATCTTTTCAAATTTACAACTTTTTTAAATATTAAAAGTAAATTATTTTTATTACCAAAAAACTTTTTCTCATCTTAATTATTATTAAAAAAAAAAAATGTAAAAAAGTAAAAAATATGAAAAATTAGTTAAAAATACATTACAGAAATAGCTCTATGAAACTTTTATTACTTTTTTCTTGCAAGATTAATAACAAAAAAAAAAAAGAAAAAAACAGAAAGAACTGTAATTCACTTTTAATGTATATCCATTAATTTTATTTATATTTTAAAAGCAAACGATTAACGTTTCTTTTTTCATGTTCTTCCACTTATTACAGAGAGTTCTTCGCATAAACCGTATGTCACGAGAGCAGCAAATAAACTTTTCTAAATAGATTAACAGTTTCTTTAATCTTTATATTTTTTTTTTGTAAAATGATGCGAAAGTTGTAAATGTTATTAATGCGAAAATTTGCAATTAATGATTTTAATTTTACTTGCTATTAATATGTGTGCTATACAGGGTGATTTAAATTAAGAATTTTAACAGTAAATTAATTTTTTTACTTCTTAATAAGCAAAAAAATTGATTTTTTTTTAGCTTATTAAGAAGTAAAAAAAAATTGGCTTAATAGTTAAAAATATTTTACAGGATGTTTTTAATCAATCACCCAGTACTTTATATGCCAATTGCATACAGAGACTCTTCAGTGAAATTGAATATACATATTTTAGATGGAGCACATAAGGAGATCGCATCTCAATTGCGATGAGGATGCTGGACACTTGATACGTGCATTCGAAAATTATCTAAAGCATCTGTTTACTATTTAATGTAATTACTCATTTCTGCAAGACTTCACTTTGAAAGATCATATTCGGTTTAATGAATTGCGTGCGTCATTAAATTTAACAGTTTTCTTATACTTCTTCTTCTTCTTCTTCTTCGTCTTCTTTTTCTTATTATTATTTTTATAGTTTTTTTTATTATTATTTTTTTTTAATTAAAGTAATTTATCATATCATGCAGCAGTTGCAAATTAATTTGCATTTTATAACATTCTTTTGATGTCATTAATTTTTTTCTTGAGTATTTTTGTTTGTTTTTTCTGTATTTGAAACTTGATCCAAACTGTATTTCTAAAATTATTATTATTTTATGTTTTATTTTCAATAAATAATTTTTGCATTTGTTTTTTTAATTTAATTTGAAGTTTTTTTATGTTTGGCATAAGGTTATTGACCTAAAATCCAAAAGGTTATTTTGCACGAGAAAATTTTATTTTTATTTATTGAGATTAATGAAAATTAAAAAGAAAATTTGAAAACAAAGTTATAAAAAATACTCTTTGTATTAGTTGGTCAAATAAGTAAAATATTTAAGATTTAAATATTTAAAAAAATCATTTAATAATTTAAAAGTTTTTTTTTTGCATTATTGCTTAAGAAGACTTTTCTAATAAAACAATAAAATCTGCAACAAAATTTATTTATGGCTTTTTATTTTTATCGTACTTTTTAGAAACATTAAATAATTTTATATTCTATTTAATCTTATAACAAGATCGTAAATATTTTAATTACTTCATTAACACTTAGTTTGTAATTAAAATCCATTTATTTTATTAATTATCTACACTTTTGAAGTAATAATTTCCTTATTTTTATTAGCCATTTTTTGTTTTGTATAAATAAAATTTCTAATAGCAAAATTTTCTTTTAATAATTCATACTTTGTGATTAAATACATTTATTTATTAATTATCTACATTTTTAAAGTCATATAGTTTCCTTATTTTTTATTATATTTTTTGGAACTTATTTAATATTCGAATAAAGACAAAATTTTCTTTTAATATCAAATGTTAAGATTGGTTTTTTCCTTTTACTTAAAATTTAATTGAAAATAATTAAAAAGAAAAACATGAAAAGCGAAAAATTTAATTGAAAATAATTAAAAAGAAAAACATCAAAAGCGAAAACTTTCCTTTTAATTGAACGCACAAAACTCTTCAAAAGTTTCTGCTAATTGTTATCATCGTTCAACATTTAATTGTTCTTACATTTTCTCTCTTTTATTTTTAAAACACATTCTATAAAACTTTCCTTTTCGAAACTGAACTACTAAACTGAACTAAACAAACTATAATAAAATAATTTTCCATCTGTTTTATTACCATTATTACTTTAAATTTCTTTTGATAATTTAATAATAACTTAATTAATATAATAAAAGCATAACATAAAACAAACATAATAAATTGCATTAATTTTCAAACAAAAAACAATTACAAGTAAGCAAACAACTCAACATCTTTTTCTATTGTTTGTATTTTATTTTGTAATAAAAAAAATTGTTTCCTTCCTATCTATGACTAGTAGTTTTTCATTTTACTTTAAATAAAGAACGATTGTGTCTTTGTTTTTTTTTGTTCTTTAATTTAGTTTACCATATACTATAATAACAGAATAATGCAGCAAAGTTCATTAACTTGAAATAATAAAAAAGAGATTGAATTGTTTGAAATTTGCCCGATGAATACATCGATAATAATGTGTTGTAACTGCAAATAAAAGAGAAACAAACACACTTTGTATATTTACAAGGTGTAATAATGAATAGAGAGAGAGAATGAAGAAGAATGGTAAAATGGATTTGGGTCTAACCTACGCATCATTAAGCCTGTTTCAATGCGTAACGTTACTCATTGTTTTTCATTGCGGCTTATGTTCTTCAAATGTAATAATAATAACAAGAGAAATAAGAGATTGATCATTAAATATATGACTGGATGAATGAAGTGAAGATTGAAATCTTTTATTGAATAGATAGATCTCTTTGTTGAAGTTAAAAATTTCCTCCGGTTATGCAATTTCTGTTTTTCTATTCTTTTTTTAAACGTTTTATTGCTTTTTTTAATTGTTTTATTATTTGCAAAATTAAAAATTTAATAAAGTTCATTAAAAGTTTAAAATTTAATTTAAAATAAAAAAATGTATATTTTTAAAATTTCCAATTTAAAATTAATTTATTTTTTCCTTTTTCTTCATAAATAAATTTAAAAAGAAAAAAAAAATTACTTTTAAAACCACATTTCAATAGCATTTTTTATTTTTAACGGTTTACCTCTACTTTAAATGACTGTAAAAAGAAATGTAAATTTTTTCCTTAAAGTAATTTCTTTTTTTTTTTTGCAAAAACTAATAGAAAAAATTTAAAAATAAAAAATAAAAAACGTTTCACTGGAAGCCATGTTATTTACGGATATCTGCATTTAAGAAAAGGTTAACTAACTGCCATTTACCAGTGTAATTGTTGTATAACAGATATATCTTCAAGCGAATAAATTAAAGGCAACGTATAGATATTTGCAGTTGCAGTTGCAGTATAGTTATAGTGGAAAACAGTGGAGAATAGAGAAAAGGAAACACATTAGGAAAGTATGTTTTGTATAAATTTATTAACGAATTTAAATGTTAACAAGAGTTGGTTAGTCTTTGCTTGCCTATGCAAATTTTATTTCATTTTTTTTTTCTTTCTTTAAAGAAATATTTAAATGTTTAAACATTTAAATGTTTAAATGCGCAGAGATTGGTTGGAAAAATCATTGGGAATTTTAATGTGGGCTTGTAATTTCACGTGGGCTTTCACCCATGGCAGAATGGCAGAAAACAACAGTCAGAAATCAGAATCGCCTTTATTGTCCCTATACTATTATATCAATTTTATAATTTCAAATTTCCTTTTGAAATTACATAACTTTATATCATTGATTTTATTTATTTTTTGTTCATAAATTTTTTATTCTTCATTTTTTAATTTGTCTTGTTTTTTGTTTTTGTTTTTAATTGTTTTTTAATGATTTAGTTATATTTTTTTACTGAAAAGTAAATTTTAGTTTTTTTAGCAAGTCAAATTTATTTAGTTAATTACTAATTTAAATAATTTTAAGTTTGAAGAATAATTCTTCAAGTATGGTTAATTAAGAAAATTGAACTTTCAATTGACCCACAAAGACTTTTTGCTTATTTAACTATTCATTTCATTCTTGGAAATATAAATAAATTTACCAATTTTAAAGTAAGTCCCGTTTTTAAAGATTTTTTTTAATTTTTAAAAATTAAAGCAAAATAATAATCAATTGATCAAATATATTTCAACTTTTTGAAATTGTTGAGTGGATATTATTTAAAATAATTAAAAATTCGAAAATTTATTGGAAATAGTATTTTTTTTACATAAAAAATGAAATTTCAATTGACCCACAAAGACTTTTTTCTATTTTAACAATTCTTTTCATTCTTGGAAATAAAATTAAATTAAATTTTCCATTAAAATTAATTTTTAGTGACTTTTTCTTATAATTTTTTAATAAAACTAAAAAAAATAATCAATTGACCTTTATAATAAATAAAATTCCGAAAAACTATTTCAAATGTTAAATTAACTAAATTGAACTTTCAATTAACCCCCAAAGACTTTTTTCCTTAATTTACTATTCATTTCATTCTTGGAAATATAATTAAATTTAAAAATTTTAAAGTAAGTCCCATTTTTTAAAGATTTTTTTTAATTTTTAAAAATTAAAGCAAAATAATAATAAATTGATCAAATATATTAAAGCTTTTTGAAATTGTTGAGTGGATATTATTTAAAATAATTAAAAATTCGAAAATTTATTGCAAATAGTATTTTTTTAAATAAAAAATGAAATTTCAATTGACCCACAAAGACTTTTTTCTATTTTAACAATTCTTTTCGTTCTTGGAAATACAATTAAATTAAATTTTCCATTAAAATTAATTTTTATTGACTTTTTCTTATAATTTTTTAATAAAACTAAAAAAAAATAATCAATTGACCTTTATAATAAATAAAATTCCGAAAACCTATTTCAAATGTTAAATTAACTAAATTGAACTTTCAATTGACCCACAAGGTTTAATAATTATTTTTCACATTTCAACATTACTTCATTTTATTCTTGGAAATAACCTATTTTTTTAAATGGCCAACTTGAAATCAAGAAATTTTAAAGTTTCTTTAAATATATCTTTCAAAATATGTTCTTCAATTCGCAGACGACACAGCGACAGTGTCTCATGGAAAAAACTTAAACATCACTACGCAGAAATTACAAGAAGCGCTGAACTCCTTGATGAGATGGTTCTACACATGGCGACTTATTCCCAATCCGAACAAATTTCAGTACTTCTTGCCAAATCATCACATAAAACAAAACTCACCAACATTAAAAGTGGAAAATATTATCATTAAACCCAACGAAACCGTAAAA
>JASKGO010003855.1:0-14099 GCA_030556065.1 Holobus sp. GC000080 | reverse complement strand
TTAAATCGATTAAATAGTTTTGTTTTCAGATCACAATAACAACTTCGTAACCATGGAAACATTAAAACCTTAAGTGGAAATAGGCAATTTGTATCAATTTCAATAATTAATTACAACAAAACTATTGGATCGATTTAAATGCGGTTTTCGCTATAATATTGAATGAAATAATCTCTTTAACATGAGGGGTCACTCGATCCCCCATGTCATTAGGGATTTTTAAGTCGGGGGCCGTGGGGGGCAGGGGGTGACTGTTACGCCATAACGAAATATTCCAAAAGATGTCCCCCTAACAACAAAAATTGACGTGCCTCAGGGATTTTTCTGGAAATGAGTAGTTTTCATGTTATTCTGGGTGGATACTTTTCGCTGGGACACCCAGTATATGCACTTTCCCTATGTTCGACCTGAAAAAACACTCAGTCAATTTCATTGAATACAAATTTTTGTAAAAATCTGTTGGTAATTAAAAAACAAGAAAAAAATAGGAGTGCGTCTAAAACCGTTGTCACCCGCTATGTTAGTCAAGACTGTAATCTGAAATTATTTTCAGATATAGGGGGTAAACCGTTTTTTAAAAAAGTTATTGCTCATATATGATTATTTTAGAATTACATCATAAAATATTTACCTTGTTATTGAAAATGATATTAGGGTCACCTCTGCCATTTTTTATTTACCAACTGATTTTTATGAAAATTCCTACTTCTATATCGAAAATAGGGAGACCAATTTCTCAACCCATATATGGCTAACTTTCTCAGTTTTAAAGTTAGAGATTCGGTTAGATTGTCAAAAACGGGCATGTATTCCAAGGAAGCTCTAACTTGCTTTCATTCAAATAAATAATTAAAATAATTATAATGTCATGGGTCACCGTTAGCTGGCTGTCCATTACTCTCTAGCTTAGCAAACCATTTTTAAGGTCATGAAAGTGGACACACAGTTGATGATCGCCCATTAGAAGCGAAAGTTTGGACGATGACGATCCTCTCCTCAACAGTCAATAATATTTAAATTTCGCAATTTTTAGGAAGGACTAAATGCTGAAATACAAATTTTGTGCATTCGTTCTTTTCACGCCCTCGTAACGTAAATAACTTACGCTAATTAAAAAAAAAACTTAGCACCAAAAGTGCTATATTACTATTGAATTTGAACTATTATATAGGGGGATCACGCATCTTGATTTTTTTTATCAAATAGAATACCCTGCATAACAGTGTGTTCAGAATTAAATTTTAAAATTTTCATTCGAGTCCTTAAAAATAGGAAGGCTATACATGTTCTTATGACAACACTAATGTAAATTTTAATATGAAATTAAGGAAAAACTATTAATAGCAGAGCTAGGTCAGATGTGCTCTTTTGTGGGGCTGTTATCGCATAAATAAGGAGCTGTGTTTCTAAAGAGTTTCTTTTTAAAAATTTTCGAAAAATGTTTTCTATTCTTGCGAGTCTGATTCAAAATCCTGATCTCTATCGATATAAGTGCAGTCATATTTGAGGTTTCAACACAGAATGAGAGGTATACACCTTCATTTTGGTATTCTAAAATTATTCTCATACAATCTCGTGCCTATGCCATAAGTTCTTCATGCTCAAGGGTTACAAAAATCAGTTTTTCGCGATTTTGTCGGTTTCTATACATCCAATGAGGCTAACATCTGTTACAAAAATTGTAAAGCATAAAATTTGGGACAAGTTATGCATACGCCCAACCATTTTAGCGATAGAGGGTAGGGAGTTCGCAGGGCTCAGTCATGCTCACTATAAGGAGTAATGCCATGTAATACGATACGATATTTATCGCGCGTCACTGCATGAATAATTTTAAAGCAATGAAAATTTAATGTATGCAATAATTTGCGTCAGCAATACAACAGCGATAGTTGGTTGCTTGAAGCGACTTGTAGGCTATGTTACATCGCGCTACATATTCGATATTACAACTATCCAAAAGAAACAAAGTATTTAAACTCGACATTCCCAAACCTTTCGCTTATCGTATAGTTTCAGTGCGAAAGTGATTATCGTACCGATAAATATCGTGTCAAGTAATGTTTTGTCGCGCGGTAAATATCGTATCGTATTGCACCTAAGAGCGTTTTCAGGCGAAGCAGTTTCTAGCACGCCATACAGGGTGACACTGAAAAGTGGCTCACCCCTTTCATTTCTTTGTTTACCAATCGATTATTATGAAATTTGGCTCATTTATATAAAACAACATTTCGGATTGATTGACGTAAATTTCGATTTTTTAGCCCTTCCGGTTTCACCTGAAATGACCTCAACTTTTGATTTTTAAATGGCAACCCCAACCAACTTTTTTTCACTTTTTTGGATTTCTTGGGTCATTTTTAGTCTAACTCTAAAGCAATGCTTTCCGTTAATTTTTAGTTTTTTAGTCGCGAAAAAATGGATTTTTAAAAATGGTTCTAGAAGGCCATGACTCGGCTTAAATTAATCAGAATCACCTAAGGTTATGGCAAAAAGTCACAGCACACTACTATGATCATTATTAATATTTTTGAATTCAATCTAAATAGTTTTACTAAACTTCCATAGTTTGCTTGATTTTTAAGAAATTAGGTTTATTCATATGAAACCATAGTTGGCTATAGGGAAATCATTTTTTTTTTTTCGGAAAAAGATTAGTAGGCTTAGAATTCTTTAATAAATAATTACAAAAATAAAATTTATTAAATTAAATAAAGAATAATATAATATTTTAAAGATTGATCCGGTTCTTTTAAAATAAAATAATTATAAAATGGTTTTATTTCCTCAATATAGTTCCTTAGCAAAACACAGCATCCATTACGATTTTGTTCGCTGGGTGTGTTGTGTGACGTCATTTTCAATGGAGAAGTCCCATTAGACACATCGCGGCCTCCCTGATTACTTCAATTACGGAAGTTTTTTTTTTAGTTTAACAATAATTTCAAAATTGAAACATACAATGTATTATATTGTTGAAATCATAAAACAATATGCTATTTGATAAGCCCATAGCCAACTATGGCTTCCATTAAAAAAACCTTTTTATCTTAAAACTCAAGCAAGCCATGAAAATTTTGTAAAATTATTTATATTGCATTTAAAAATATCTATTAGGAACAATTATTACTTTTTTTCTATGTCCAATAGTTTTCTTAGAACAAATTATGAAAAAAAATCAACGATTTTAAGTATTTTCAGGATAACTCAGGAACTGGGACTTCTAGTTTATTTCTGCTAATAAAAGTACGTTGAGCATGGATGAAAACTTTACCTTATTAACCGAATCTCTATCTCCATAATTAACAAAGATACCAATGCAATGCAACTCAAAATCGGACACCCTGTATATGGGGTGGTGCAGTTGGGTACTTGACTGTATTTTATGTTAACAGGAAATGAAATAATGTATTGTGATATCTCATTTTGAAGCTAATTTAATGCAGAGTTAAAATTTCATTTTTTTTTTTTTTGGTTTTTATTGATTTTGATTTCATAAAAAAGCAACAACTGTAAAGTTGTAATTAAAATCCAATATAGACTTAGTGCAAAATTGTGACTTTTTGGTGTATGTAACAAATGTATAACATTTCGTTTGAATAGTTTTATCAAATGCTATCACAGTGCCCTCTATAAGATGTATTTTTTAACAGAGGGTTACTAAATTTGCGATATACTTAGGTATTTTAAAGTGAGGGAATTTTTGTGTTTTGGTAATTATTTGATGGTCACATTGAAGAGAAAATAAATGTAAAAATAAAGTGAAATTTATTCGAACTTTTGATATTTAAATGGCACCCACTCATTTTTTTTTCTTTTTTAGATTTAATTACAACCACCTAAAATGGCTTTTATCAAAATTTATTGACCACCTTATAATTAATCGATGACATTTTTTATCACTAATATAAAATCAATTTCATATCATAAGGCATTTTGCTATATGCAAAAGGTAAAAATATCTGAGTTTAATTGCAAATATGGATAAAAAATCCATCTCAGAGACCACCTATTCTTAAAAATAAAATTTTCTGTAATTCTATACTTAATTAACTTACAAAATATAAACAAAACAAGTAGAAAATTTTCTTTTTTAGTCCTTTTTAATTTCAATCAACTAAAAAATGAACAAATAAGTATATTAAAACATAAAAAGTGATCACTATAAGGAACATTAAACAGGAATTTAAAAGCAAATAATATTCTTCATATTACATATTCGTAATTCCTTAAAAGATAAAATAAAAAATACTAACTTGCTGACTTAAAAAAAAAACGTATCTAAAAATCTTTTCTTGTTTCTTAAAAAGAAAAAAATGTTCACCAAAACTATATGGTATACTCGTAGATACGATCACTGCAAAATAGAGAACCTATGTGAACAATCTTCACATAGAATAAATAATTAATAAGGCTAGAAAAATGAAATTTATGACGTATCAAGTACCAGAAACGCAATATTTTCACTACTAGTACCGAACGAGTGGTCGGAGTAAAGTGTTTATGACCTAAATTTACGAGGGCACAAGTTCACACACAGAGAGATGACGATATCCTCACTCGATCCATCCATCCATTCGAGAGAAAATCCAATCCAACAGAAACATTGTAACTACATACATATCATGTTCGTCATATAGGCATATAGAAAGCATATAGCTGACTGTGTGAGAGGAGGCCGATGATGCTTCGCAGCCAAGCCAAGTCAAGCAATGAAGCAAGGATTAAAAGAGGGCTGATGTAGGTGTAAAGGTGTACGTACGGGTACGGGTACGGGTACGGCAATAAGTATCCGATGCTAATTTCGGAAATCGAGTGGTGTAAGCAAATTGGGAAGAAAGCAAAGCACAAACTATATGCATGATGCGCGTAGTATAGCCGGCAATAAGTCGTCGTAGCATTTTGATGTTGGTCGGATGGAAAAGGAGTAAATGCGTTAGGTCGTCGTAAATCGTGGTACGTGTGTATAGCCGCGTTACGTAAGATTTTTAAATTCCTAAAGGGGGTCGTCGGAAGGCGTAGCACCACTGAAGAGCGTTGACCTGGGATCGAGAGAGAAGTTAAAAGTGGACAAGCCCGCTCTTCCTGCTTGCTGCCAGTAGAATAATTCACAGATAAAAATAAGCTACGTTTTTATATCCTAGATTTCTTTTTATTTTCTTCTCTTTTTTATTTTATTTTATTTTTTTCATTTTAATGTTTTCTTTTTTTCTTAGATAATAATATTAAAGGGTACAGGTATCACTGTCCGAGGGAGTTTTTCATATTATTTCTTTTTTGATTGTTTTGTTGTACGAGTTCAGGTGGATTAAGGACTTCGTGGAATGCTCAGTTGGAAAATTTAATGATCCTTTATTTTTCTTTTTTTGTTATTTGTTTTTGTCGAAAAATATTTTATTAGTGTTTTCAATATATTCAAGTATTTAATTCTCTAACAAAAAGCTATTTCTTTCAAATCATTCAATATTTTATACTATTATCATTTATTATTGTTATTAGTATTTTTAGCGAAGTCAAAAAATAATTATTAATTAATTCTAATGATAATTGAAGTGTTCTTTTTTTGGACTCATACACTTTCTTTCGTTATAAAATAAAATTTGCATTTTTATTTTACAAATATGTCAGTATAATAAATAATGTTTAATAGTTGCTTAAGCTTTTTAATCATAATTATTAAGTTTAAAAGTTAATATAATCATAAATAAATTATTATAAATACAAAATTACAAGTTCTAATTTAGTAATTATTGTTTTTTGTTTTCCCTATAAATTTTTCACAATTTTGGTTGTTGGAGACAAAACTTTTTTTTTTTATTACTATTTTAATTTTTTTTTTTTTTCATTTTTTTAAATTCAAAATTAAATTTAATTTAGATTAGAGTTCATAATGAATTCTATTCTTCGCTTTTTGATAAGTTTATATCATGTTAAAAAATATAAGTATGGTAAAAAAAATTCCTGTGTAAAATTAATTTTGCACCGCGGATTAATAATTGATGTTTCTTTAAATTTAAATCAATAGAAAAATTATTTATTTTAATTACTTAACAATTTTAATGTCTTGTGAGCACAGGGCTATCAACCTACTAAAAGGTAAAGGGTAAAAGGTCTTTCCGCCCAAGATAATATAAATTATTGTACATTTTATAAATTAATATAAAAAATATAATATAATAATATAAAATATATAATATAAATATTATAAATAATAATAACAACTAAAGATTTATTCGTAGAATTCAAATAGTGATTTTTTCATGAATTATTATTTCTTCTTCTAAGGCAGAGATCTTCTAGTAATCTTCATTACTATATTTAAATTTGTTTCAGTCTATCATGAGAGTAATTTATTGGCTCAGAGATTGTTTGTTCATATAAAGGTTGATTTGATGGATAGCATTAAAATTATTTTATTGCATTTTTCAGTATTTTGTTGATTTATTTTGTTGAAAAAAAAAAAATTAAGGAAAAATGTGTTATTTGCGTATTTTTTCTTTTACTAATGAAATTTGTTTATGAATTTTAAAATTTTTGAAATTTCTCATTTTTTTTATAACAGGACTTGTTGATATCTAATAATTCATTAAAAAATTTTGACATTTTTTTTTAATATTATAATAAATGATGGTTTATTATTTTCAAATTTATTATTTTAAAAACGTAATTTCTTAATTAATTGCAATAAAAAATTATAAATTAAAATAAAGTAAATTTAAAATAAAACGCAACTTGTATAAAATTGCATTTTTTTTTTTCTGAACATTCAAATGAATCAAAGGATTATTGAAAAATCATTAATATTTCTTTGAATGCGCTCATAATAATTGAACAAAAACTATAAGAAAAATAATTCTAATAAAAGTATATTAGAATGAAAAAAAATTAGAATTTTATAAAGTACATAAAATTGCTTTATTTTAACGTAATAACAAACACCTATAAAATTACATTAAAACATTTTTAAACCACACACACAGTTTCATTAAATGAAAAAAGAAAACAAACAAACACAGCAAAGCATCATAATTTATTCGAAATATTTGTCAATTAAACCTGTAATAAAAGTAGAAACGTAAAAATATCTTCATATAACTTCGTCTGCACTCGATAAATTAGGAGGCACAATTAATCAGCACTAATGCCGCGATTAAAATTCACTTAATTTGACATAATGCCGGTGATAAGTATGGGCTCATTTTGCTACTGAATATTTTAGTCTAAATACGGTAATTTAATATTTAGTATCCCTTATTATGGGAAATTAAGTACACTTAAGTGAACTTAAATGCCTTCACTTAGTCCTTCATTTTCCTGCACTTTTCTTCACAAACCAAACTACTCACGAGACGGAGACACACACATCGCAGTGTTTAAGTAAGTGTATTGCTTGCATGTATAATCGGTTAATTTAAACACTTAATTTCCAAGAGAGAAAAGTTAAGAAGGAATTATGATGAAAGCTGACCAGATCTAAAAATTGCATTATACTAAAAAGTATTCGTAATGGGAAACGAAGGAGACAACAGACTCAGCAGTAAGTGCTCGTCAGCAGTTAAGACGCGCACATTAAGTCGAAGTCGAAGTCGAAGGTGCCAAAGCCGTTCTACAAACACAACAACTTATTGCTGCGCATAATATTCGCTCAAATTACAGTTAACAATCCTGCAATATTATTGCCATGATATACGTTACGAGTATTACTTATAAATTACTTCGTTTATTGTTATTTCATTAAGTCACAGCCATAAGCTTGCATCAAGTTAGTTTTCCCCGTTTTTACTCCTTCTCTGATGCTCTGCTGCCTCTCTATCTTTTAATTAGTTTTCCCATTTTTGCACACTCCTTGCTATTTATACATTTCTACATATACTACTGTATATTTCCGTAATTGAACTATTGTCTATTTTGAATTTTTGTTTTTAAATTTTTAAAAAGTTACAAAATTTAAACATAAAATTCCCTGCAAGTCGTTATTAAACTTTATTATTTTGCTTTTAAATTCTCGCACGATACAAGGATGGTTTCAAAAATCCCGACTTATAAATCTGACTTTCCAATCTGCGAAAATTGATGATTTCTGGATAGGAAACTGGGTCGTTGGTTTATTTTACTAGGTTCTTTTAACTTATTCTCCCAAGTAATTTATTTTATACGTACAAACAGAGTGATACAAATTTTACTACCACTCCTACCATTTCTTTATTTTTGAGCTGATTTTTACCCAAAATACCTAAGACAATATTTCCAATTGCACTGGATGGATGTCATTTTTTCATCACTTCCGGTTTCACTGGAAATGACCATAACTTTTGATTTTTAAACGATAACCCCGAATTTTTTAACTTTTTTGAATCCTGGGTATCATCCTGGGAAAAAAACTTGATTTTAATAATTTTTTTTTTTTTTTTTAGTAGTAAACAATCGACCACCTCCAGTTTTTGACTCCTCGCTTAATGGAGAATTTTTTATATCATTTATACAGGGGACTCCCAAGTTGAGTGGCCTATTAGATTATTGTAGAAACAAGAAATAGCAGAGTTCTGAAACTTCGCATGATCCACTTATTGGAAATGATCAACATTATTACTGTATTTGAATTTGAACCCTCATACAACTTCCGGTTGTACCGGAAGTGGCCATCAACTTCGTTCTTTCAAATTGACGATCCCAATTTTTATTTCATATTTTGATTCCATAGGAAAAGTAAAGAAGATTTTGTAAGAAAGGTTTCTATGTACTATGCCAACTTTTTCGGAGTTGCTATGGAATCCAGAAGACAAACAATCAAAATGCGTCACAAATAATGAAGGATATTTAGGGAAAAACTTTTCTTTTCTAATTATCTCGGAAAATAATAATTTTAGAACTTTTGGTTCAAACACTTTTGATTGATAATAATAGGAAGAATATGGAAAAAAATTAAAAAAGTAGGGTATCCATTTGAAAAAATCAAGTTATATACTTTTTCGATCTCAAAGTTTACCTCCTTTTTTTGAAGACCCTGTATAAAAAAAGTCCAAATTAACACAAAAATCACATGGACACACATCTTGACAAGGCATACAAAAAAAATTCTGAAGTTATCATCAAAATTGAGAAAGTAATGATTTTTTTCTCATGACACCAATTTTGGCAAACCCAACCGGAAATGAGTTATAGCCGGAAAAGTTGATATGAGACATAGAAACTTTTTTTACAAAATCCTCTTTATTTTCCCTAAGGAATCAAAATATGAAATAAATATTGGGGTGTTCAATTTGAAATAACGAAGTTGATGGCTTCTTCCGGTATAACCGGAAGTAGGATGAGTGTTCAAATACAATAATAATGTAGATCATTTCCAATAAGTGGATCATGCAAAGTTTCAGTGCTCTGCAATTTCAAGTCTCCATAATAATTTAATAGGCCACTCAACTTGGGAGACCCTGTAGTATGTTGCAATTATTCATTGCCTAAAATAAAACTTTTAAAACATGCATTGTTGACATTTAAACATCAAAAGTTGGGGTCATTTCCGACTGAACCGGAAGTGGTTTAAAAATGGTTTAAAAACTACCTATCCACTCCTATTTTTTCGCTCACCTAAGCGGTCATTTTGATCCTAGGCGTCTAATTCGATCTCCTTGTACATTTATCTGTTCTCAAAATTTCAAATTTTTAAGTAGGAAACGCTTTGCTTCCCAGCCTCACCAAGGAAGTTGGAAATACCGTAGATTGATATTTTTACATCCTTCCGGAGTCGGGGAACGAATATCGTAATTAGTAAAATTTCTGAAGTAATTTTGTGAAATCAAAAAACATTACACAAAAAATAAAATAATTTGAAAAACACCACCATCCACTAGTTGCTGAAATAATAGTTACTTTTTAGGGGTAGTTTGGATCCGAAGTCAGAAGTCATCAGTTCCCTAGTTCCCTAGTTGAATATTGAATAATCATTTTTCATCAGCGGTCAACATACATTTTCCGTCTAACTATTCCAAATAAACAATATTTTGAAGTTCAATAAATCATTCAATGTATTAATTTCTGTTTGTTAGATTTTTTTTTTCAAAAAGCGGATTTTCACCAATATAGTTTTTGACCGCTACCGGTTTTTCCCACCATCAGTTAAGGGAGGAAAATCGTTTTTCTACTTTGAAATTATTTCAGTCATACAATTAAAGGAGCGAAACCAATTTTTATTATTTTGATAGGAATAGATAATTTTTAAACCTATTTTTTGTAGTTATTTAGAATTCCGTATAATTTTCTTCATTCCAAAAAATGAAAAAATTCGACTTTGTTCACTCAGTTCACTGAGGGGATGAGATAATTAAATATTTTCCACCGTTTAAGTGACGTCATTGGCAACGTCGCCGCTGATTGGTCATTCCATTCGGCTGTTTCAGCCAGAAAGCTGTTTTTTCACTCTAGGGTGGAAAGTGGTTGCTTTCATCATCCCTTATCAGTCTGATTTAAAAAGGCGAGAGCGTATCTTTACACATCAATTAGAAAGTAAAACAAAGTCGAATTCTATTTCTTTTCATTCATTTAACCAAACAAAATTGCAAAACAAAAGTTGTTTTTAATAAATATGTTAATGCCGTCACGAAAAGTTTGCAATTTAGACAATTTTCAACAAAACAAAAACCACTAAACAAACTAATTTCAAGAATATAATTGACTACGCCTAAAAGGATTCACTTTTAATTCATCAATCACAATTCACAATAAGGGATGATGGAAATCTGTCGTCCTTCTGATTCAAAGTGGCGCCGGAAGCAAAGCACTGGTGCAATAAAACAATTGATTGGACCCTCTAATTTAGATAAACTGTTAATAAATAAAAAAGTAAGTGTAATTAACCAAAGATATTTTGCCAAAAATTTGTAAAATATATAAATATTCTGAAATATACTTTTTCGTATTTTTTTTTTTGTATACTTATAGTAAAAGAAATTTGGTGGAATAGCTTACGAGATAGTAGATTTTGTTTTTCATAACTTTCATTTCTATATATTTTTTTAATTTTCTAATTTCAGTCAGATCACTAATACAATTTTAATAGCTATAGACTCCTCTTATTTGTCTCCATCTTTTTTTATCAATGCTTTTTTCTACATCTCCCAGTAGGTATAAAAAAGTCATAATCATATTTAAATTATCTTTTTGTGTTTTATGTTCCTTTCTTTTTCTTATTATTGTTTATTTTTGTACTCCAAGATATTTATTGGTTTAAATGCCAAATTGCGCAATTAAACAATGTGAAAAGTCTGATTTTAATAATAAATTTTATTGCGATTTGGAAAACGAAAGTCAAATTTAGTACACCTAATACTGTGGAAATTTGAATTTGAATATAGATTTTTTAATGCTCAAAAGAATAATTGTTTTGAATACAGTTTCTAGTAATCGCAGTGATTAGTCTACGTTTGAAGAAAATTTTTCATTTGTTCAAATATTATCACAATTTATATCACAATTTTGTTTTGTTTTTAAAGGTAAACATTAAAACATTAATTACTTACTGTGGGCAACAACTATCAAAATTCGAGTATAATTTAACCCAATAAAAAATATTCATCCAAATAAAGGTAGTTAATTTCAATTTATTCTCTATAAAAACTAAAAACAATACATTTAAATTAGATTTTGTACAGCTTCATTTTTTGTTTTAAAACTAAAAGAGGGTTGTAGAACACTGAAAGATTTTAGTAGCAGTCCTGCATCTGAAACAATTTTTAATGAAACAATGTTTAATATCATAACTTATTGATGTGGTTTTTCATTTCAATTGAAACATGAGCAAATCAAATACGAAGAAAAGAAAAAAGAATAATAGGGCTTCATATAATTTATTACAGCTGGATTTTTAAGCGATTTTCAAAATTGAAAAATTTTAAATATAACGAATTTTAAGAAATGAAAAAATAATATTATCATCCAATAAATTACTTTGAAGTGGTCGTAACTATCAGCAGTTGAACTGAAAATGAACCCTCTTTGCAAATCAGAAAACGAAGCATGCCACTAGAAGGAGAAGAAAATCAGATGCGAAGCGAATGGAAAAATAGGAGAAAACAGTTTTCCTGCATAGAAGAAGTAAGTACAAGTTGAATGTTACAAAAGAAGAGTAAGCTAAATAGGAACAGAAAGAGCAAAGGATATTTGTATAGATATACACTAGTGCTAGAGTAGAGTGTGAGTGTGTGCTTTTGCTTGTATGTATGTAGTACATTTAATGATTATCCGGCAAGTTTCAGTTGTGAGTTGAGCATCTTGCGAGCGGGATCCAGCAGGCAGAGAGCAAGCACACAGAGAGAGCAAAGGCAGGCAAGGCACGGAGCGGCAGCAGCAGCAGGGCCGGGGCCGGGGCCGTTGACCCACAGCTTCATTACGACATGGGGGTTATTACACGCTGTTACGTAACGTGGCGCTCATCCTCGTCGCACCTCTCCACGGGCCCGCTGTCCTCTGACAATCAGACAGAAAGAGAAACAACACAGCGAACGCACACACAGATATATTATGGAGGCACAGTGGAGAACTCATTCTCCACTCACATTCGAGGCGCAAGGTACTCACCGATCTATGACAACCAACAGCAACAGCAACAACTACAACGGGTAGCTTTCCATGGGAATCTCTCTCTTTGTGCACAAGCCTCCAACAACACAACAAACAACAACTATAATATCTATCTGTTTTTTCCCGCAATGCGCCAACAACAGCCAACATTCTATTTTCCATCACTCACTCACGCGGCTTGCTCTTTCCCTCTTTACTCTTCACTTGGCTAATAATAATGGACAATCTGTTGCTCAAGGAAGGTGTACATTATAATCTTTTTTGTAATTGCACGCTAGAACTGTTGTTGCTTCCTGGTGATGAAAAACTACAAGAAGGACCCTTTTAATAGGTTGCGAAGAATGAAGCGCACACTTTCAACAGGTGGTCGCTCTTTCATGGATGCGATGCGGACTCAATGCTTTTCTAGATGCGAAGGACATCAAAGTTTTTCTTTCTCTGCGGTTTTCCATCATTTTACTCGGTATTGTTGTTATTGTGGAATTGAGTTTTGGCAAGTTGGAAGTGTTTTAGTTAGGAGGATAATAAAGACGTATTTTTTAATTACTATTTTATATACAATTTATTTCGTAGATAAACCATTTCAGTGAAGCCATTTTCTTTCTTTTGTACAAAAATTTTCTTTTTTTTTTTAATAAAGGCAAGATTTAAGTCAGTAAATAAAATATAGAGTTGATTAAAGTTTAAAAACTTATTGCTAAGATAACTTTTATGTAGTTTTTAATTCGTGGGAAAAGTTAGGAATAAAGAATTATATTAATAGTTCACAAGGTGCCAGGTGTAAAATTTTAAAGGAAAATTTGAGTAATTTTTCATAAATAGGCGATCCAAGTTGTACAGGGTGGTCTAAATGGATATCCTTGAAATTTTCAGAAATGAAAAAGTCTAAATAAGAGTAAGTAAAAAAATTAACATCGGTTAGAAACATAATTTCAAAAAAAATATTTATACAAAAATTTGGGATAATTGTACAAAATAGTTTGGGGTACCAATAATTTCATTCGAATGATTTAATTTTTATCGCCTTAGAAGTAGCTTTTGTTTTTCTTTTGATTGGCTCCATTTTACCGCAGATTTTTTCACATTTCATTTATTTTATCTCAGCTTTTATAAAATACTTTTAATCTTTAATAAAAAATAAAAATAAAATAAAGAAAAATCTACAGTGAACTCATAATATGAATAATTATTGAAAAATGAAATCTACAGTTTCAGGAAGAGGAAAGTTTAATATAGTTATGTCCATTTCTTGCATCTTTTTAATCGTCTTAATGGCTGGAAAAACTTTGACGACACCCTATATTTCGTATTTTAATTACTTAAATAAAAAACAATTGCCCAACGAAAATAAATAAATGATTGTTTTTTTTTCGCTGAAATTCTCAATAACTAGATAAATTAAGAAAATCTAATGTACTAAAATTTCAAAAGCATTTTTATTGGAATCTTAGAAACGAAGAAAACCAAAAATAAGTGAAATTGATTGAAAATAGAACAATTTAATGACGTCATTCGAGGTTGACACT
>JASKGO010003854.1:0-15712 GCA_030556065.1 Holobus sp. GC000080 | reverse complement strand
CCGCCGCCGCTACTGCTGCCGCCGCCAACGCCGACAATATGGGCTCCGGCATAATTTCCCCGCCGATGCCAATCGATTCGAGATATCATAAAAAAAAAACAGCACGCGCTTCCGGAAAATTAAACACTCGTTCGCATCCTAATCGCATCTACATAGGTCACTCTCTTGCCTAATTTTCATCATTTTCTCTGCTCCCCCTCGCGCATTTCCTACAGTATATATGATGAGAAAGGAAAAACGAACGGCAAAAAATCCACCCCTATAATGCTATATCTTGCATTGCAGCGAATAATGAATAAGAAGCGAATTCCGATTTAATTATTCATCGCATGCTGTATAGTATGCTATACCGGTATATTCAATTTTCTTGCTTTTTTTATTTTGTTTTGCTATTGGGGATTTCGCTTGTGCCGCTTTCTGTTGTTTCTACATTTGTGCGCCACGCTGCAGATGCTGCTGTAAAACTATTACATTAGATGCTTTTCGGGGGTCAGCTGCGACTGTCCCTTGACGAAGTGACCGCGATACATCAAGTAATATCAGTTGTCGAGGAGATGCCACCCTTGGGCTTACCGGAGCCATACATTTCAATCCTATACGTCAACGTATGTGCAGCCAGTACTCATACGCTCCACTTTTTTCATATATCATCCCTTTTTTATTTCTTTGCCGAGTTTTGTTGCGATTTTCTTCGAATGTGCGCACCTCTCTTCGTTTTTTTTTTTTATTTTATTTGGTTTCTTTTTGTTTCTCTCGCGATTTCCTCAATTTATTATTGTTTGTTAAGGTTATTTTTTGCTTTGTTTCTTTTTTTATGTGCTCGGTTGGCTTGCGTTCACCTGATGCGGCGTACAGCTACAGCTGCAAGCGAAGGGCGCCCCCGCGCTAATTAAGAATGTGTCACTAAAGGCTACCACTGCTTCGATATTATCATTTCGTGTGTCCACCTACGGTCTCTCTAATATGCAAATTTTTCCTTGCACTTATTATCGCGATTCACTCGGTATGAAGAGCCAATGCTTACTAATTAACTGTTCAGAATTCATATTCTTTTGTTGCACGGCAATTTTATTGCAAAGATTTTTAACTGATTGGTTTTGCTTTTTTAATTTTGAATAATTTTATTAGTAATTTTAATATAAAAACTTTAATAATAAATTTATATAACAATTTGTACAAAGTATCACAAACCCTTAGGAAATAATTAAAAAAACTAATCCTTAATTTTTTGGTGAAAATTATTTTTTAATTTAAATAATTGAAAGTACAATTTAGAATGCTTTAAAACATTTTGTATAGATTAAAAAACAATTCTTGCGCTTGCATCAAAACGCTTGATGATTTTTTAAATAAATTTATAAATACAACTAAAGCATAATAAATATTAATAGATATAATTATTATTATCAATTAAATAAGAAATTATTATTTTTGTTTCAGAAATCTTTTCCTCATCATGTGGTAAGTTTTTGTTTTCATCATTACTTTTTTTTTGCTTTCATTTGCAATAGATAACTTTTTATCTTTCTTTAATGTTTTAGTTTGGGTCCTTATTTGTTTATAAACAAATTGTTGCTAATCATTAAATCAATAAGTTTTCTATTGGTCGAATTTTATAATTTTTGGCCACCCTTTAATAAAGTTTAAGGTAGTTTTCTCGAAGTACAATAGAAAAATTTAATTTTTGTCTCTATTGTTTTGTATTTGGCTCTTTATTTATTAACATATTTTTAACATAATTATTTATCTATTGCTGGGCCATCCATTGCGGAGTAATTTAAATATAAAAACCTTTTAAATATTACCTAATAAAAAAACTGAAAAGGATCTGAAAAGATATCAGATTTAAATGCAAAATTTTTGGAGAAAAGAAAAGAAAAGAAGTTAAAGTTCGCAATCGCATAGCTTTCGGGTTCGTCTTTGCAGCGCAATTTTAAGCTATGCTGAGAGGATGCAGATATGGTTATTTTATTTCGCGACACTCCCTATCTCGGCCATAATTTGTGACGCTATGTGAATTTATGGTCTTTATTTTGTGAGCCAATTAATTAATTCCCATCCGCCATGTTGCGCACTGCTCCTGAAGCAGCGAGGAGACCCATTATCCAAGATTGCGATGGCTTATAGCTTGACACTGCCTATAAATCTCGTTCGGGTTTCTAATATTCGCGCCATACTCTGCACTCCACTCCGGAGTCCGGACTGAAAAGCTGCGACGGAACTGCGAAATGAGCGAGAAGCGAACACGGCGTCGAATGGGGGGCGAGGGCGAAAAATTTTCGCGCGTCGCGTTTTTGAGGGCTGTTTTAATAGATCGCTCGCAGTGCGATTGAAACGCACACACACACATACACACACGCAAATACAAAGAGGGAAATTATTGAAAACCCTTGCCTCGGTACGTACAGTTAAATTGAGTTCGAATTTTACATCGGCAATGGTGAATAGTCGGTCCGGCACACGCTAATGACAATTGGCTGCGTTCTCTTCGGCAAACGGTATAAAAGGGTTGGAACCCTTTGCAGTGCTATATTGGAGCGCTGTGTGTGCGAAAAATGCGCGCTCGGTTTATGGTAGTAGTCACTTCCTTTGCCACTTAACAGTTTCTTTGTTGCCGTTAAATCATCGTCAAATAAATTACGATTATGGAATTACATATATACGCAACTGTAGCGAGCTTTTTGCTCCTCTTCAGATGCTGCTGCTGCTGCTGCTAGCTGCCTCGCTGATGTGTCTCTCTAAAGAGGGAATGTGGATATTCTAGAAGCAATAAAATCTAACGAGAACGTGCCTCTCGTAAGTAAGTTTCTTCGTCGTTCTTCCTGTAACAGCAGCAACAAGATGTCATAAAGTAAAAACATCGTGCCGTATTCCATATCTAAAAGTAGATTTATTATACACTGGGAGCAGTCTAACGGATTAATAATACTCTCTCGGAATCGAAATTACAAATCGCTTCCACTATTGTTTCTTTATAATAGTCTACAATAAATACAATTTCTTTCAATTTCCCATTCATATGATTTAATATTTTAAACCTTAGAATTTGCTAATGCATTTGATGGTTAATGAAGGCAATTTTTGGATGCACTTAATTAAATGGGAAGGGAGTAGTGAAAGAAAAGCGTAGCGAGATGAAATCCAGGAATCCACATGTTTCCCTAAATGTTTATAAAACGGACGATCGGTGTTGTTGAAACAGCTCTCAACTAAATGTTTGTGTTATGAATTCATGTTCGTTCTATTTATCGACTCTTATACATCCAGGTATATGTACGAATAGAAGATATTTTAAATAAATAGCGCGCAATGTAATCACTTTCCCTAAAAACCGAGCTTTCTGTTTGTTTTTTATTGCACCGTTTCAGTAAGAATCTTTTTGATCTTAAACCATATATACATGTACCTAGCTATTAATCCGAAATTATGTTGATCTTCAATTTTACGTGCGTGGGTGCGATGTTAAACGGATTTCTACTTTTCAAACATTTCTCAAATTTATCAATTTTCGGTTTCTTTCATTTCTTTTTTGCTTGCTTTTGTTGTTTTTGTTTAAAATTAAATTGTTAATTTTGATTTTTATATTTGTAAGAAATTATTAAAAATTTGGAAGATTGATAATCTTCAGAGAATTAGAATGAATTTTTTGCCAAAGTTTATTTTATCCTAATTTTGTTTCTATTTTTACAGTTATTTTAAAATATTTTATTTGGTTTTAAAAGACGATATTTTATTAGATAGTAAAACAAATAATAAACTTTCAAATTTCAGAGGAAGCTTTTGCATTAAAAGTACTAGACATTGATTGGATAGCAAATGAAAAGATAAATTTTGAAGTTATGATAATAATAGATAAATGGAGTAAAATTTTTAATAATTGCACAAAACAAGAATATTAATTAGCAAACCTGGAAAGGAATGTTAAACAACCTTATGATTTTTTATTCCCAATTAAAAAAATACAAGAATAAAATAAATCAAATAAATAATAATCTTGCAAATTTCAGAGGAAGCTAAAAGTTTTAGAAACATCATTTTCAAATAGCATATACAAAGAATAAATTTGTTAATTTTTCATTAAGAGCACTGGACATTGATTTAATAACAAATGAGATTATTAATTTTATTAAGTTACGACAGTAATAGATAAATGGAGAAAGCTTTTTAATAATTGCTTAAAAGAAGAATATTAATTACCAAACCTGAAAAAGGATGTTTCCAGCTAATCAATTTTTAATTCGCAATTAAAAAATCCAAGAATGAAATAAAAATAAGAACAAAACAATCATCAAATCTAAATGAAAGACTTCTTCATCCATTGCCATCTATTTCTGTATTTGTGCCCTCTGGAAAATTTCATCTGCGATGATGTTGATGGTAAATTGAAGCGTCGCGTCTGAAAGTGCGAGTGCCGGGCGAAATAAAGAGTCCATAGAAGAAACGTACGATGATGTCCGTTGATAAATGTCGCGACGTGTATCGCCACATCTCACGACTTTGCCAACTTTCAGAGATGCCAATTACTTGTTGTACTAATATATTAGGGCGTACGTGTGTCTTTCACATGCATGCACATTGCAGCAAGCACACGTATGCACGCGGGTCATGTATGTGGTGTTCTTGTGGCTGCACTTAACACCAGCGTCCTTCTTCTGAAGCATAAATAAGGACTCTCGGTGCGGTGCCTCTCGACACCTTTGCCAGAGCCTAGCTAGCATATAGCTACAGCGCTTGCGAATTTATTAAATATGATAGCGAAAGTGTCGTCCCACGATAGCTGAATTATTAGTCGGGTGTGGCTCTCACTTCTTTTCCAATACACCACTCCACTCGTATAATGTATAATGTTTGTGTGTTTGCTTTAATTGCGCGCAGCGAGCGAATAAAATATTTTCCGTTGGACCGTTGGGCCGTGCCATGCAGAAAGGACTCGTTCGTCTTTCGCAGGGGCAGAGAGAGAGAGCATCGAGCAAATATTTCTGGTGTCGTTATAAAGATTATAAAGCGAAGAAGAACAACAACAAGGGCAGTTATCTTGTTGGTCATTAACGAAACCGAAAGTCGCCTCCACTCTCTTCATACATGTACATAAATATTATTGGAAGTCTCTTGCTCTTCTTACTTCTTCTCTATCCCTGTCCTTCTCTTTCTTCAGTACATATGTGATATGTGTGATGGTGGTTATGTGTGGCGGTTGTACACACTGTGTGCCTTTTATACATAAACGTGTGTATATATTTATTTATGGTGCGTTTGGTTATTGGGATATCGTAAAAATAAGAACTAAAACAAAACAAGATAGAAGATAAGCGTCCGACTTCGTCGCGCATATACATAAACAACAATCGGAAATTTATATATTCCATAGGGAAAACCGGATTTCCAAAACCTATAATAAATTTCGAATCTCCTCTCTTTCGGATGCTTTTATTTTATTATAATCATTAACACTCGGCATTTTTTTCATTTACGGCCGCAGACGCTTTTTTCCACTTTATATATATGTATATTCTATATGCATTTGTATGTAAGTCGCATGTATTTATTTTGTTTATTTCTTTTCCTCTCTCTCTCCCTATATTAGGAATAAATTTTTTTCTTGAACTTGGAAACACATTCTTTTATGTATATTCATTAAAACCTCTTAAGATTCCAACTTGTTTCTCTAAAAGGATTCGTTTTTATTTTTAAATAAGGGTGCTTTTCGTTAATATCTTGTTTCTTTGTTGTTGTTTTTTTTTTTCCTTTAATTTATGCCCAATTTTAATTTAATTTTTATCACTCTGATTTCACAAATTCTGAAAAATCTATCGGTAAAAGTAAAATATCAAATTTGTTGAATGTAATTATAAAGTTACAAATTTATAAAATTTTTAAAAGTAATCTCATTATTTTTACTAATCTTAGAAAAAAACTACTTTTTTTATATTGTGTATTGTGCTTAATACATTAATTATAGCTGATTACTATTACTATTATGCTCTTTGCGAAAACCTGAAAAGGCTGTTAGTTTTATTACACTTTGTGTGTGACGGTTCTTTTGCTTCTAAAAAGCAAATAATAAAAATTCTCTCCGTATATATAAAATATTAAAGAACAACAAAGCGGGAGGACAAACTGAAAGAGAAGTAAAAGTGGCAGAAGCAGGAACGGCAGAAACAAAACGAAATTACTTTTTACTGCTCGCCATGCAAATCACCTTGCAGCTAATTAAATTAGAACAATCGAAACGA
Organism: Holobus sp. GC000080; assembly: GCA_030556065.1. Taxonomy (NCBI): domain Eukaryota; kingdom Metazoa; phylum Arthropoda; class Insecta; order Coleoptera; family Staphylinidae; genus Holobus; species Holobus sp. GC000080. The sequence continues at coordinate 9,479 of JASKGO010003854.1, read as the reverse complement.
AGTGCTTCGGAGTCGTAAAACCGATCTTTCCATTACCTAATCCGTAGCCGACAGTCCGGAGGGTAATTCATTTTTAAAGTCTGCCAATAATATAAGCATCGGCGAAAAGTGACGATTATTCCAATAATATACCATATAAACATTAAAGTGGTACGTTTCTGCGGACACCACGTCCTATAAAACGTTGCAAGTGCCGGAGACATTAAAAACGTGTTCTCGTTGCGCATTTATATTACCGACTTATATCTGAATTATGATAATAATTACTTTTAATGCCACTCGGTTCATGTTACCCTTGACATGTTTATTACAGCGTCTCGAGAGCGGCGCTGACGGACAGAGTGGCCACTCCAGAAATGACCATCAAATATGACCGGCCCGATGTAGGTGCTGCAGAGAGTGCAGAGCGAGCGAGCGAGCGGTAAGCTCTAGAAGCATCCCCTGTTTCGCGATTACCATTAGTGAGCGACTAATGGTAATTGCCGATGATGATGATGATGATGATGATGGCGCAACGTTCTGTCTCTGAAGCTGATGCCACTGCTTCGAACCGAGATGATTCAGAATATAGTATAACGCGGCACTTGTGCTTGTGTGCTTGTGGTGCGCAATTTACTGCGTTCATATCATTAATCGCACAATATTCAATTAATAATGTCATTAATTTACTTAATTGCGATCGCTGCGGACCGCGCGGCGACCACTTAAATATGCATTCTTATCTTAATCGCTTCCATTAACGACACAAACGAAAACTATTTACGTTTAACATTCAATTTCTCCTTCTTTCATTTCAATATAAAATTTTTGATTGAATTAATATTATTTTCTCCTTATTCGCTTAATTGTTTCTGGCTCATTAACCATTAGAATTTTCTACTGCTTTATTTTTTATTTAAATGTTTAAAAAATATATTTTTTATAGTAAATTTATTATTTTTGATTATTTAAAATAAGATAAAAGCAACGAAAAAAGCAGCAAAGCAATTATTTAACTTGTGTGGAAATATTTATCACTGATTGTTTAAAATTGACAATAAGCGATTAGCAAAGATAGCTTTGAGGATAAAACGCATAGACCTTCGGTTGTACAGGTGCAAGCAACACCTGTATTACTGTATCTCTTAGCGCAGCTTATAACTGTTGGCGTTGGAGGCGGCGGCGGCAACAGTAGCAATAGCAGCAGCAGCAGCAGCAGCAGTAGCATTTGGCAATATAGTAGTGGTGGCAGTAGTATAGAGAGTGGTATAGAGCTTTGCCTGTATAAATCTTCATAAAGCGGCAGATATGCGGTGATAAATCCCCATTTCAGGCAAGCCAAAGAGAGATACGTCCTCATTAATCGTGACCGGACGTGTCGTCCGCTTTACGGCGCAACTCTTAAAGCACTTTCATGTTCCTTGCTTGCTCCGGATATTATCGTTTTCATTTCTATAACTGGAATTTATATTATCGCTCTAGGAAGGAACTATACATCTAATCCGTTCTATTGAATGCGCAGTCCGATTCCTCGTTTAGCACAGCCAGTTCGAATGCTAGCCATAACGTAGTACTATACGTACATTTGGCATGCTCGTAAGAAATCCATTACCAACCACTGTTCTTCGTCTCTTATTGCATGTATATGTGCGTGTGTGTGTGTGTGTCCATTTCACGCTTGTTATTCACTCGTTTTGTGGATATGCATTTTAATTGCCATTGCGTCGCTGATGGTCACGGAAAATGCTCGCAATGACATTATTTTCTTATTAGCTCGTTTTGATAATGAGAAGTCGTTGCTTTTTAATTGCCTTCTTTTGCTAATTTAAATTTACATAAATATATATTTTTTTTGTTCTGGTGCTTTTGTGGCTTTCTTGTTTTGTTTTGTTTTTCTTTTTGTCTTGGTCAAGTGTCAGTTAAGGTGGATTTCTTTATTGTTATCTTTTATTAGCAAAATAAGAATTTAGATTCTAGGCAAAATAACTCAATTTATAAATTTCATTAAAAAAAAATACTGTTATCCTCTCAGAATCCTTGAACTTAAAAAATGTAAAAAAAATGATTGATACGAAAAAGAAAGTAGAAAGGGGGGTTGAAAAGCCATAAACTATTAGCAATATAAGAAAGTGGAACCTAAATAAAAAAATATTCGATTTGCGTGAAAGAAGACAAAAGCAATTAATAAGTTTCTTATTTAAATAAAAAATTGGTTCAGAACAACTTTACATTAAATATAGTTTGCCGTTATCCTGTTAGTTTAGTTAGTGTTATCCCTAAATTTAAAAAAGTGGTAAAACATTGACGTCATTATTTCTTCGGCAAGAAAATGAAAGTAAAATGGGAATTATTATTAACTAGTAACATACAAAAAATGGAAACAAAATCAAAAAAATTAGACGGGTCCATTTTCATTGGTCAAAAAGAGCGCAACTTATAATTTTCATAATAACAAATTAGTTATTAACTTAGCTTTAAATTTTTATTGTTATCCTTTTCAACCTTAAATAAATAATAAATAAAATTTACTGTTATATTTCCCCAATAAAAAATAGAAAAAATAAAAATGGTTTGAAAGTGCAATAAATTACTAGTTATTTAAAAAAATGAATCAAAAGTCAAAACGGTCTATTTTCTTGATCTAAAACAAACACAATTTCTAAATTTCTTATAAAAAAATGTTTAAATTCAGAAAAACATTTCATTATTTATAGTTAAATGTCATCCTTTTAGCTTCCCTAAATGTAAAGAAGTGAAATTAGATTGACTGTTGCGGTTCTCCAAGAAGAAAGAAGTAAAGCATAAAGAGGGTTGAAAGGCCCATAAACTATTAGCAATGTAAGAAAGTGAAACCGAAAGCAAAAAGGCTCGATTTGCGTAAGCCAACACAAACGCAATTTATAATTTTCATATATTAAAAGGATCGGGAACATGAAAGACCACCGCCCACAGTAAAAAAGTAAAACGAGGGCCGTGTGTGGTCACACAAAATAGGAAAAGAGTCGCCCCAAATAACGACGCGACGTAGAGAGTTGCAAAGATGCATTATTTAGAAGCACTCGGTCACACTTGCCTGCCCTTTTTGCTCGCCCGCTTTTTATCAATGCCAAAATACATTTAATACCTTATCGATGAGCTTTTTTCGCCACCCCCGCTTACATATAGCAACGCAACAGCTTCAAATAAACAGTAAAAAGAAAAAACACACACACCCAGTAAAGCAAAAAAGCAAAAAAAAAGAAAATTGTAGCAATTAACCTTGTCATTACTGCACATACTAAAAATTGAATTAAAACGAACAATGAGTCAAACGAAGCATTAACTATCATTATTTTTTTCCTTCTTTATTTTTATTATCATTATTATATGGGTGGTAATTGTTTAAAAGCATTGTTCGACACGAATTATCATATCGTTGAATGGAATAGTCGGTGCTTATAACACAATGACGATTTTCAACCTATAAAAGCATGAAACAATAATAAATAATTCCTCCATTTACATATCGTTTATAATACACCTGACAAAGCGTCCTTGTCCGCTGCGCTGTTAGCTCCTGCTATTATTTTATTATACTATATGTTCGTATAATACATTTATATTATTATCTATTTATAATCTACCTGTACGTCATTACAATAAATAATCACGTTAATTTATTCCCTTTTTTGTATTTGTACTTTGTAACTATTCCTGCTTGTGTGTGTGCATTTGTGTGTTTGTGTGTGCTGTGTGCCTACGTTCATTTGTTAATCGCGATCGACGATATGGAACCGAACGTTTTGCAGTTCCGCTATTTTTTATTATCATTTTAATTATTTCGTTGTGTCCAATATAATAATACACGACGTAATGTGTTTGCATGGATATCCTGTCTTTTGTCTACCGGACACTTATGATTTAATTTTTGTGCTTATGTCCTCGCTACTGCTGCTGCTCTATTAAATGGGTTTTATTAAAAAATAGGATTGGTTTTTGGGTTTGTTTGCTATTGTTGCTTGTCCACCGTTGTTCCTGCAACAAAATGCAAATTTGTTATTAGTTTTTTTTTTATTGTATGTGCTTTTAATTATATTTAAGTGCATTACTATCCTGTTTTTAAATTTATTTCTTATAATAGTTATTTTTACTTTAAAGTTTTTTTAATGTTTTTTTTTATAATTATCTCAATATATTTCATTTTCAAGTTTGGAATTTGTCTAAAATTGTGATTTACGACGTTATTTTTAATAAAAATTTTAAAAAAGGTATCGTCTTTCTTTAATTAATACTATTTATTTTGAAATATGTAATATTATCAAAGAATTTTTATTTCAAATAATAATATTTTTGCATAATATTGGAATTGTTTTAACAACAAATTAAACTTTATTCTTTAATTAACATTATTTTTTTTCAAATTAATTATTTTCAAAAATTGTGAATTCAGATTCAAATTTAATACTTCCCCTGTCCCAAATTATAGCATACATTTCATTAATGAAGACAAATAAACTTAACGAGTTTTTGTCACTTTATCATGAAAAACCAATGGTGTATCTAATATTTTAAATTTTAATCATTTCATTGAGCATTGAGCAGTCTATGCTCAAAACAAATTTTATCAGTTTGTCATTATTTGTTAAAGGGATAATAATTAATAATCATAAAATCAAAATCACACCCGTTAAGAAAAAATATGGGAGATGCAGTAAATCAAAATTGGGTTTGTATTTGAGATGAAGAAGAGACCGAAAAAACAAGAAATTGAGACTTGAGACCACCGCAATGAAAATTTACAGTTTTTACTTCAGCATAAAGTAAGGAGAAATCAAAAATTTGCAACAAACTTTTGAATTATGTATACATTTTTATGTTTCAATAAAATTTATTAAAGGAATATTCATTTGTCCCATAATTTAGGACAAAATAAACACAGAAACGTAAAGTACCATGATTTTGGAGTAATTAAAACAAAAGAAGAAAATTGAAAATGTTTGCATTATTTCAACAACAAAAAAACACTAATAAAAGTAAAGAAAATTGTAAGAAATAAAGTATAGCGAAACAAGAAAGTATCCTTAGTGGATGGCGAATAGAGGTTGCGATAAAGTGAAAAATAATTCTCGGCCAGTTGATGTTCTTTGTTTCTATTTCTTCTCTCTTTTCTGTGTGTGCGGCTGTGTGCGCTGTCTATTATGTTGCGAATTATTTGCTTGACTGCTCTCTTATTTCTGTGCGATGGTGATGGACACACCAGAGGATGCAACTAGCTCTCTTTCCGTGTACTACTCTCTTTTCATTCCTCGTTGTTGCCGGTGTTTATAAGAGATGGACGTCCGTCCATTGCAAGTTCCTCCGTACACTCTATTTGCAAGACAGACTTAATTATATCTCCTTCGATTGCTTCTTGGTTCTCTCCATTGGACGACGTTCGTGCACATAAAAATATTATGATTATATTGCACGCCGACTGTGCTGCACGAGAAAATTACTTGGGAAGCACACTCTTGCGCTCGGGCTGAAGAGCACCTCATCAGAAGAAGAAGACGAAGCAGAAGAAGAAGGAACAATGAACTCCTCCGCGCGCGGCTCTCTTAAAACAATACGTATATAATTCGATTTTTACTGTATAGCAGGCAGCGCAGATACGTAATTGTTAAATTACAGCTTTGCGGAGAAGAGGACGACTTTTCGAAATATGTCGGAAATTGAGACGAAGAGCGAGCGTGTGCAATCACGCTCGCCCATATTAAAATTTAGGTGCACGGAATTACTTACTCCGCTTCGCTCTTTCGCTGTATGTAATGTTCAAGCAGCAGCAGCAGCAGCAGAAGCAGCAGCAGCTCTCTCTATATCTCTTCTATGCACAGGGCTCGTTCGCCAATTGAATGTTCTTTGTACTAATGGCCAGTCGTACAGACTTATTGAGTGTGTGAGCCGGCAGCTGGACATCTCATTGATTGCAAACGCGCTCTCTTTCGCCCGCCGCGCCGCTCGCTCCTCTCTTTCTCGATTCCTGTCCTGGCTGATGAGTGGCAAGTACATCTGGCGTTAGTTGCCAAAAGGGAAATTCCACCCCCGCACATATAGCATGTATGTATAGAGCCATCATCATCATTATCGTTGCTCTCGTCATATCTTTCATCCACTTCCTACTACGATGCTGCTTCCTAATGATCTATTTGTACTACATATTTTCAACCCTTTTTGGATTACTCATAACCATTCACCCCATTTAGTTTTCGTTTAGTTCTACATTTCTTTGCCCTATACTGATTTCCGCTTCCGCTTTTGAGATTAAATGTTCAGTTCATTTTGGCTTTTGCTTATGTTTTTGAAACAAGTTTTAATTAATTAAATTGAACTGAAAATAAAATATTTTTATCTATTAATGTGTTTTCAAAGCTACGGGAGTAGTTAAAAAAATCTTAGTCTGACATAGAAGTGGCCTCCAAAAAACAAAAATAAAATTAATTTTTGGATGGAAAAAAGTATCTGCTTATTTCATAATTTACAAGTTGTTATTAAAAATATTAAACGAAATTTCTTTTGATAGTATTTCCTACAGAAAGGATTGTAAGAAACTCAAATTCTATAGTATCAGTTAAAAATAAGCAAAAAGAAATTTTGATATTATTAACATTCTCTTAAAAAGTTAATTTTATTTATTGTTTTTATTTAATAATAATTATTTTTTTACATGCATAAATTTGAATTCTGCTCTTTTAATTTGGCACCCATCGGTTTTTATCAACTACTAAAATTTTAAATTTCTTCCTAGGTAGCGCTTTTTTCCAGTGAAGAAGTTGAAAAGGCAATAAATAGATATTTTTTTCCTACCCAAAAGAAATACTGGAATTCCCATTGGAATCTTAAAATTAGAAATTTGTTAAAGCTAGGGAAAATTTATTTAAAAAAATAAAATAATCACGATTTTTCATGGAGAAAATTTTCAATCCATCTACGCTCAACTCAACAGTCTCGTTATAATGAAGAATTACTACAATTTGCATAAGAAAAATTAGAAAAATGGCGAAAAAAGTTGGTTTTTAAGATTTAAAATTTGACCATTACAAAATAGATTATCAAGAAAAGGAAAAAAAAACCTAACTAAACAAAGATGAAATTGTTTGCAATAATGAACGAATAGAATAAAATAGAATAGAATAGAAATTTACATAACGAGTAAATTCAGTGTATACCGGTTACATAAGCATTAGCGAAATAATTACTTTAGGAAGGGTTTCCTCTCTTCTATTATATATCCGGTTACGAATATAATTATCGAAACGACGTGAAGTTATAACGTTCTTTAATGTCGCTGCACGTAAATGCAAAGGTTTACAAGTTGAAACCCTTTAGCCGTTCGTGTAAAATTAGTGTGGAAATGTTACACCTCATAGCCATTATGAGCAATTTGTAGCTATCCTTAACATACCTACCATATAGGAACATACACACACACACACACATCCCTATGTTAGTCCTATCCTATATGTTTACCTATATCTATATGCTTGTCTTGAGTTCATATGTGTTGTAGTATTAGTATGTGATAGTGTGTGTGTGTGTGTGTGTGTTGTATATTCGTTGTTGTTCCGAACGAGTGCACTCATCGTCACTAATTGGCTTTTCCTCTCCGCACATGTTATAATCTGACACAAAACATAATTGTGCAGTGATAAAGTCTTTGTTCCAATTGCCAGTTCGTGTGTTTCCACTTGTTTTACTCCGATGCGGTTCGAGGAGATGCACAACCAGATATTATGTAGACCTCTCTCTAACTCCGCAACCGTTTCACAAAATCCCCGAGCATTATTTCGAATAATGGCCACTTTGTTTCTCGCTTTTCACTTGCGTGTCTCAGCTTATTAATTTGCGCTAATTTATTTTCTTATTTCACATAGTACCCAATTATAGTAAACACAATCAAAAACTCGAAATTCTTCTTCAAAAGGTTTTTTTAACAAGCTGTTAATGTTAATAGCTTTTTTTTCCATTTCCAACTTTTTTTTCAAGTTCAAAAAAATAAACTGAAGTTAATCAAAAACTTATAGAAACTTTTTCTTTGAAACAAAGCATATTTCAAAGAAAAACAAAACAAGAAAATTTGCAATGTTTCAAATCATACAAAGTATTTATATATTTTATATCATTAATAGATAATTTAATCTGAAATAGGAATGGATTCAGTAGCTGCACTATTGCTGTAGTTGCCGCCGGTGTATTGAAGTTATTTCAATTGAAAAAACACCTTTGATTCGCACATACACACACATAATGTATCAGATTGCGGCTCGATTTGCAGCGGCTATTAGAGAGAAAAGCGAAATAATAATATTCGCAAGTGCGCTCTATTATATAGATTTCGATCGCCACTTTATTCAACCTGCAATATAACTACTGCACTATTTAAAATACGAACGCATTTATACACACACACACACACACACACACACACACACACAAACACTCACACACGGGCAAACATACACAAACAACATCTATAGAAACCGTTAACGACGCTAAAAAAGTCCTGCCGTTTCCTACCTAATAAATAAATCGCTTTAAATGGAGCACCGGATTGTTTATGGCGGCAAAAAATCAGAGACGCACTTTAAATAAACACTTTTATAATAACAATCGACGTTTTTCGCATATTTATTCTCCATATAAAGGTACCTTTGTATGGATATGCTGTACATTTGTATGTAATATATAATGTATAAAATATATTTAATGGGCATCGGGCGGCTCTTTGTTTCCTTCCACACTCTTTTGTTTGCGTGCGTCAATTTTACGCTTTTAATTATGTATTTTTTGTTTTCGGGGGAAATTTATACTTCCGTGCCTCGGGCTTCTATGTAATTTTTGAGGATGATAAAAAGATAACAAAAATTGTGATGTCATAGATTGATGTTTGCTTTTAGTTTTTTTGGTTTTTATAAAAAAGAGAAAAATAAGTTTTGTATTTTAAAAAGTTTCATTTTTCTACATTAAAATGTAATTGTAGATTAATGACTCTAATGTTTTCTTTAAATGAGCTTTTCATTAATTGTGCATTTATCTAGACATTTAATTTTTGAATTTAATCGAAAATAATAAGGTGGGTTTATTAGAAATTCTAATTCTTTAATTCTAATTTAGAATATAAATTAATATTTTTTATTATGAAGTTATTTTTGGTACTTTTTGGTCCATTGCAATATTGTGCAATTTATTGCTTATTAAAAGAAACAAAATTAGTTAAAACTATTGAAATGAACAAGTTCCATATTTTTTTCTACATTAAAAAGTAATTGTAGATTTATGACACAAATGTTTTATTTAAATGAGCTTTTCATAAATTGTGCATTTATCTAGAAATTTAATTTTTGAATTTAATCGAAAATAATAAAGTGGAGCCAGGACCGTGGCTCAGTGGTTCGAGCTCCGGACTTCGGACCGAGCAACATGGGTTCGAATCCCACGGCCGGCAAGATATGGGTAGTGGTGTTTGGGTAGGCATCCCCATCACC
>JASKGO010003853.1:0-13108 GCA_030556065.1 Holobus sp. GC000080 | reverse complement strand
GTAATTGAAAAAGAAGCGAGCGGTAATCCCAGAAAAAGCATGCAACAGATGTTGAAGAAATAAGAGTGAAATTTGAAGAATTAAGAAGAAAGCGAGAGATCCTGGAAGGGCTCCACAATTTAAAACTGTCCCATTTTTGTGTGCTTAGAATTGGTACAAAACTTCCTCTAGATTTTCCTGTAAATCATTTCTGGAACTTTTTATTAAACAATTAAAGTTTTTCGAATTTTGTTAAATAAAATATAATTTTTTTAAATATTAATTCATTGTTTTAAAGTGTTGCTAAACTGTTTTTATTTGTTTCAGATTCGTGTTATGCTATGGGGTTTCCTGAAAAAAAAAGGTAAGTTTTTTATTTATCATAAAAGAAAATATTTTGTTCAATTAATTAATATATTTGAGAAGTTAAGTTTATTTCTTCCTTGAGTATTTTTGTTTATTACTCCTATTATCTTTAAGCCAATGAAAATTGGTACATAATAAAGTAAATACAGTAAATACAGAGAAAGACTGAACAAAAGCGGATGGAATGTGATTAGATTAAGATTAATTCGCAATAAACGCGCGTTCGGCCGTAGTAATGATGTTCGAAAATCGCATACGCCACACGCATATCTCCGATACAATTTCCGACTAATGAACTAACAACATTTAATTTGCGCACTTCATTAATATTCGCTTCCGTTTGAAGCGTCATAAATTTGCTAAGTGAAATGTAATTAAATTACTCGCTGCTGCACTTTCGTGATGAAAACTTTACTGTCGCGCATAATCTGAACTATATACGAGTACACGTATAGAGAGCTATAAGAGTTTTTCCAACAAAAAGCAAAAAAAAGGAAAAGGACAAGAGGGTGCACTATATTGCATAATGTGCAATCTAAATGGAATATGCGGGGCATCGCACTCGGAATAATATTTCGTGAATTGTTCGCAAGATCATTTTCGAATATATAAAGAGCATGTAGTTTTGCATAAATTTCTAGAGTTCTCGAGCAAATCGGATCCGCATTAAGATCGTCATAAATGATAAGAATGGGGACATTGCGGGCTTAGTTAACGGATCATAAACATAAAAGGCCGTTATGGCGTTACGTGATCGTGAACTTTCACGCCTTTTGCCAAATTATCTGTCTCTCGGCTCGACAAAACAATACAAGTTTGGGGTGTACAATTGGCCCCTTGGTGGCTTTTAAAAAACGCTCTTTGGACGGGCTACGTTTTAATTGTTATTTTGGGATCAAATTGATATTTAGGGTTTTTTCTTCTTTTGAAGTTATAATGGAAGTAATGCTGACTGTTAGTAAATAGTCACTTAAAGATTTTTTTTTTATTATACTGTTTTAGTACTTTTGCCAAATTTAATTTTTTGCAATATCATTTGTTACTTATTTTTTAACGTGGCTTCCTATTATTTAAAAAGTAAAAAAAAATCTTTTTGCCTAGGGATTTTCTTTTTAATCAATATGTCATTTAGTAAAAATATAATTTGTTATTTACAATTTGCTTTTTACGTTGTTTTTTTTATTTACAATTTGCTTTTAACGTTTTTTTTTTATTATTTCGTTATTGTTTATTCAAAGTTAATAAAATTATTTATATTTTATTTAAATAACTTTTTGCAGTAGGACCCTTAGTTTAAAAGATACAGGGGGTCAATGTTGAAAAATATGTTAATTGTTGAAAAAATTGATCAATATAGAACACCCAAACTACCTTTAAAATTTAACTTTTTAAGATATATTTTCCTGCTTCTAGAAAAGCAACTATTCCTCTTTTCAATTATTTAATAAAATTTAAAATATTCTTAAATTCTTTGAAGATATAAAGCAAAGTTTGGTAAAATCACTTTTTTTTTGAAAATCAAAACACATTCTAATAAAACTAAAAAAGTAATAAGATAATTTTAATTAAATCTTTTTTTTCTTTGTTATTATCTATAAGTCTGGAAAGTTTGATCGAAATTCGATGTGAGCAAAACTCGGATTTTTTTGGCAATTTTCGAAAAATTTGTTTTTCAAAAAAAAATCTTAAATGGCGCAATTTTATAGAGTATAAAAATGATCTATATTTTATTTAAGTAACTTTTTATGGTATGAGCTTTAGTTTAAAAAATACAGGGTATTAAAGTTGAAAACGATTTTAAATGTTGAGAAAATTGGTCAACTTTAGAACACTAAAACTACCCTTAAAATTGAACTTTTTAAAATATTTTTTTCTGCTTTAAATAAAGCAACTATAATTGGTAAAATTGATTTTACTGATGAATTTAAGTAATTGTTTTTCATCTCTTTAATAATTCCACAAATAAAATTATTTTTCATAAACAAAAAGAGTAATAATATGGAATATTGGCAAATAATTTAGAGAAACCATCTTTAGAAGTCTTTCTACTAATAAATCCTATTTTATTATTAACAATTTGCTTTTATAAACTATTTCATATTTAAAATTCCATGTAAGAATTTTCGATAATTAAAATTTGAATTTTCATTAATGTAAAGTGATTTGAAAAATGATTGCTCCATTTTTTTGTGTCTGCTCTTTTATTATTTTTTTTTTTCTTAATAATCACAGGTTATACCTATCGTTTAAAATTTAAACGGGAGATTTTTGAAAGGACAATCCATCAATTTTAATATTTAGTAGGTAGGATATTTTAATATTAGCCCTTCAACAACCCCTTTTACGTTTTATGCTGCAACCCTCACAATTTTATTTTAATAACTCAGGGGATCAAGTGATCAGTCATTTTAAAGAAATTTTAATTCCAAATATTTCTGGATTATATATTTTTGAATTTTCAAATAGTTTTTCCCCAATTGAATTTCCTTTTTTCCTTTTTACCCTTGTTTTTTTTTTAATTCCTTATATAGAACGTTTTTTTAATAAATTGACAAATTAAAAGAAATAGTTAAATTGTTATGATGGTCGATAGCAGAAAGATTATAAATCAAATAAAATAATTGTACAAATTTGGCTCTAAATTAAATTTTAACAAATTTTATAACAAAAGCAATAACAAAAAAGATATTTCTTTTTTAGATTTATTTATTAGAAACTTTCGAGCGAAATGCTTTTCGGAGGTTTTGAATAATTTTTATTACTTTTGGCAACTCTTCCGCAAATGAACACATGACGCCTAATTGCTGAACTCTAAGGACCGAATTACATTAGATAATGGCGAGGACCGTGGATAAGGGAGTAATTGGCGCTTATTCTAGTGAACATTGTGTCGCAGTTCAGCCAATATCATGTCGCCTGCTTAGTCGACTCGAAACGTGTGAATGCTATCATTATGCCATTGTGTTCGTTTCAACTGATAATGACAGCTTATCGAATCGCAGCATAAAGAAAAGCCGAGTTTCCTTTTCATCTAATTAGCTTTTCCGGTTCTAGTAGCTCTGAAGGCTTGACAACTTAAGGGTTGTTATTCGCTTAACAAACTTCTAATTTGTTTTTATATATTACTAATTTACTGTTTCCTCTTTTATTGCAAATTTTTCAGAGAATATACTTTATTTATAAATTACTTTTTTTGAGATTTAAAAACAGATTTAAAGGAAAGAAATTGCAAGGGTAAAGAAGCAACTAAATCAAAAAGTTGTCTTCCTTCGGGATTGCAGCAGTATTATATTAAAATTTATTCCGTAATTATTAAATATGCATTTAGTAGTAGAAATGGTTTTTGAATAATGGGTATCTAGAGATATTTCGTGGGCGTCCATAAATCATTTTAATTTATTCGTCGCATAATTGCAAGGTGCTTTATTCATTTCCCATTAAGGAAATTCAGCTTCCAGTTGTATTAATTAAAATTTAATGTTTACTGCGCGTTCCTCGGGAAATTACGCGCGCTATTTAAAAACTTTAATCATTAAAATTAAGGTAAACACGATCAACCAACAAGAGAAAAAAAAACAAGCTAGAGAGGATTCTTTACAACGAAAACTTTATACTCGGTACTCATTTGCCATAATCGTGTTTTATAAAGCCTACTAAAATAAAGGAAACTTATGTTCGTCCTTCCGGAGCGTTGGACGCCGCTGGAAAAATGCAAATGTTTCCATTTGAAAATCGAATCGAAATATTACCGCGCCCAAAGAAAAAAAAAAGTACGCAAAAATAAAATAAAAGCGCAAATATTTTTCTTCTGTGTATCCACTGCTCGCTCCTTCTTCGTGGCGGTACAACTGTGGAAAGTGCGCGTTAATGTTTTTTCAGCATCGGAGGGCTGTACTGGGAGCGAAGCGGAGCAAAGCAGCATTTGCTCTCTCGTTGTGCAGTGTGGATACCATTTTTTTCTTCTTTGCAACTCTCCCCGTCTCACGTAAGACGTAAGGCGTACGTGACGTGCATTATTTACCAGAGCAAATATACAAAGATATAAGTTTTTCAGGTTTAAGTGCGTATAGGTTGCACGTCGCGATAAATTGCACTTCCACTTTGAATAAACAAGATACGCTTTATGAGAATCGCTTTGTCCCTTTGAGGGAAATTGGTTAGTATTTGAATACTTGCAGACTGCAGAGTACTGCCAGTGCCGAGTATAGTTACAAGTTGATGTATGTGGTTTTCTTGCCCCATCGTTTGATCTAACTACGGATACTTGAACACGTTTCCCGATAATTGTATCGCACCACTTCAAGTCCTTACGCAACTCGCCCTCGGTCTTTCTTACACCATCCTTAATTAAAGATTTCTCACATATTATCCACTCCACTACTTTCTATTGCTTTTACACCCCCTTTATTTATTGTAAGAATTACTTTTAAATTTAAAAGTTCCAAAGGTAGCTCCCTTAAATTGATTGTATTTTTGCTTCTTTCATTTTCTTTTTAGGCATAAAATTCATTTATTGCTATTAAACAGTGAAATAATAAAATAGGTGGTCAAAGCTAAGTAGGTAGTTTTTCTTTAAAAAATGTTTAATTATTAATTAAAGTCAACATAAGCTAACCCTTTCATTACAATTGCCAAATATATAATGATAAAATTTCCCAAAATTTAATGTGTAATTTATTTTACTGTTAATTTAACTTATTTATTGAAGCAACGGTAAAAACTAAAAGAAGAAACCGCCTGAAAATTTTTTCTACGAAAAAAAGTAGCAAAAAATGGCTAATATATCGGGAAATTCAAACATTTGTACATAATAATCCTTGTATTTTATTTTATTCTCAAAGGGTCAGCACTAAATTCCAGCACAAAGAACTTGTTTTAAGACTTGCACGTGGAAACAATGTAAATGGACTCCTTGGATATACTTTTTTACATTATCCTATACGCTGAAACTCTAATCGAGGAATGAAAGGGTCGATTCCATTGATAACGGTTGTCAAGAGCAGGAAAATATGAAGATAACAGAGCCCTTTGTAATGTTTACTACACACAGTTTCACATATATTTTTTTTTCTTCGCTGTAAGGACGCAAAAAGGAACTCTTTTGTGCTCGTTTTGTTCTGGACTTATACAGAGGATGCATGGATCTTAAGGAGACCCTATTTTCTCTTCATTTTTCATTCGAAAAGGAGAGTGGAAAAAGTATTACCTGCGTTTCCAATTCAGTGCGTGGTGGTAACGTCTAAAGTTGTTTGGGGTTGGGCCGGCGGCTTGACAGCTGCACACTATCAGGGGCTTATTGTCTTTGGAATTTACGAGACAGGACTTTTGTTCCCGAAACCATTCTACGCAATTATCTCTTAGATAAGCAACACATTAATTGTGCGTTTCGTCCGGAATTCCATTTTTCTTTCGCTTTTTTTACGTTTTTTTTTTTTATTTGCTTCTCATTCCAATCGAAAGTTCGTGGACAAAAAATGGGAAAAAGTGGCACACGAAAACGATCACTCTTTGCCGCTGTGGCTTTGAGCTTTTTTGCGTGCGAGTTCGAGGTGAATTGTGGAGGAAATTCAGAGAGTGCGAATGCGAAATTGAAACCGATAGCGGGAAAATGTGTGTTTAATGTTGCGAATGATATTAACAGGTTAAACTTGAAGGGAATCGAGGCAAGTTCGTGGTCATATTGGAGTTTTCAGCCACTTGGGGCTTTCATGCTGCAGTATTCTGTACTTGCTGAAGTTGTAAACGAGACTGGACTTTTCGAAGGAAGGGAAACCACAACTGTATCGAACACAAATCTTCTCTTTGCTAAATATGAAATATTGCTTGATGTGTTCTTTTTTCTTCTCCACAAAGAAAATAATAATAATAAGTTATGTTTTCAATTTAGTTTCGTTTTGGTTAAATGATAATTCAAAATTTAATTAATTAAACTTCCTCTATCTCAAACTAAGAAATACACTTCATTAAAAATCTTTTAGTATCGAAGATAAATAAACTCAAAGGGCTTTAATAATTACATCTTGAAAGACAATGCTAAATCTAATATTTTAGCATTTTTTGCTCAAAACAAATTTTAATAGTTTAGCATAATTAGTTAAAAAAAAATAGAGCAAAAAACTTTAAATCAAAATCATACCGGTTAAGAAAAGAAAATATGTGAAATACGATAAATAGTGTGATGGTGAGGTATATGTAAGAAGAGACCGAAAATCCAAGAAACTGACCTGTGACCAGCGCAACAAATTTTTACAGTTCTTACTTTGTCATAAAGTGGGGAAAAATCGCGTTGCTATTAACGAAGCAACAACCAAATTCGTATTTTTTGTAAATTTTTCTTATAGTAATTTAAAAAAACATGAAATTTGTAACAAAATTTTAAATTATGTTAAGATTCAATAATTTTTTTTGAAGTAAACATGAATTTGGGTTCCACGATGTAGTACAGAGGTAATTTAATTTTGCAATAATATATTTTCGGCAAAGAAAAACAATTTTAATTTATGTAGCTATATTCCAATGTACTTGACGAAAAAAGGAAGTCGAAATAAGAAAATTGACACTTTGGAAAATCGGCAATAAAAAATCCCACCGCAGCAGACAAAGCGTTTCTATTATTATTATTGCGAAATTCCGAAGTGCCTAAAAGGGGGAGAAAAAGCACCGAAGGCATCTGAAATATTTTCCCGTTGTTTTCAACCAGGCTTTCCACTTTCCGATGAAAGGAGGAATGTTACGTATTTGATAGACGCGAGTGTCCTCCTTCCACCCACTTTGGCACGCATAAAGAATTTCGCCGGCATTTGCGCCCTCCATTTCTTTCTAACGTCTTAATAATATTCGTCCGGCCGAAAGTTTATTAAACGATACTTTGCGCGCTCTTGCACTTGCTTAACGACATCAACAACAAAATGAAAATTTTCAACTCGAACACATCCGCATCCGACTTTCCCGCACATGCTTTACGACCTTTTTATGGCTTAGATGTGGAGACAATTACGTCTTGACGACTTCTGAAAGCCATGTTTACAGATTGCCAAACTGCTTTGTCGCCTCGTCTCTTATGCAACATCTGCACAAGTTGAAGAGCGTTAAAGTGCACTGAGAAGAACTCGTTAAGGGTGACAAATGAGTTCGTGAGCGCACTTATGCAATATTTAAAGCGGACCGATTGGATTTAATAGCCCGCGAGAGAGAGAGAGGCGGCTGGCGGCTGGAGCTATTGCGGCCCACCGGATAAATTCCCGAATCGAATTCTGCCAATCTAGATGTAGCGCACAGATTGCCGACTTTGACTTTTATCGTTCGATGCAGAGGTGCATGAATGTGTGTGTGTGTGTGTGTGTGTGTGTGTGTGTGTGTGTGTTAATGTGTGTGTGTGCGCGCGTGAGTATGTGTGTTGGATAGAATGTCGTGTGGCGTGGGTGGTTCATGTAAATCCATGCACCACAGTATCGCCGGTCCCTGAGGAACAAACAGAAAGACAGTTTACATCCCGACAAGCATGAAAACCACATTCTTTTATATACGATATGCCCCTGGGCTTTTTCATTACGTGCCATGTTCCTTTCCCGAATAATTTTCGACAACACAAAACTCTTTGACTCTTCATCTCAACTAGTTTCCGTTTTCTATATTCTCTTTAAGGATTTGTATCTTCTTTCTGCTCACATTTTTCCAATTGTATTTTTCTTTTTTTAAATAAGAAATTGAACTTTTTTTTGTTATGTTTACTTTTTTTTTCAGTACTAGTAATTTTTAAAAACAAAAACTAAAGAAAAAAGTCTTTAAGAGATTTGTACCGGCGGAATTTCCAATGCTATTCGTAGTTTTAATCAGAATTCAATTCACCCTTTGCACATTTTATTCCTGTTCGCATTGAATTTGAAATTAGGAGCAGAGGTAAAGATTTCTCAGATATCACTTTTAATGGGCTCCGTAAAGCCTTTAGGGGTGGAATAGGTTTGCATCTGACACTTTGGACTTGTTATTTATTTACGCAAAGGATATCTAACGATGATAAATCAGAGCGGAGGAAATTTTGAGCCCATTATTAATAAAGATTGATGAATGTGTTTATGCAGTAACTAATGGGAACATTGTCATTTTTCCGCGTGAAATCCATTTGCAAAAATGATATTTACGAGCCTCATACAGGATAATTTATAAAAGTTCCAATCAGTTCAAATTACCAGATACAGGTAACTTTTTATATTAAATTTTTTTTCAAAAAAACGCCTTTTTACTACATTTTTGAGAGAACTTTTTGAGAAATGAAATAATTTAGGTGTACCATAAAAAAGAGACGAAGTCCTCAAAATTTCCGCAAAATTAATAATGTTCAATTGTTGCTTAATAAAATTTAAAAATTGGTTGATGTTTGTCTAAAAAAAAATTAGCTTTTATTAGAAAATCAAAATAAATCAACTTTTAAAAAAATGTTGTTAATTCGTTTTTTAAAAAGCGTGAATAATGTGAAATTGACCCTCTGCAATATAAATGAACGCATTAACGGAAATTATTATTTTTGAAAGGTATCAATTTCTCGTGGTGCATTTTTTGTGCCACTTTCCTGGCCGGATGTAAAGATAAAGAGAGGGAAGAATAGAGCGCAAAGTGTTCGACGGGGTTTATATCCCATATTTAACTGAAGGATTTTCCGCGGGGCATGCAAAGGAGCGCACAAAGGAATTGCAATTTACTCTCAAGAATGATGCATTAATAAAGGGCTTATGCATGAATTACGTAAAAATACTGGGATGTATTAAGCTTCTTAACTATTATTTTATGCGCTTTATATGTTTCCCCACAGCCACACAAATTCTTCGCCCTTTATTTCTTATTCCTTCTCTCGGCCGCCTCTTTTTATGTTTTGTTTGCTGAAAAACGACATGACTACTTTAGAACTATGAGTTGAGAGTATTTTGCCATGAAATTTGATTTCCCGAGTTTGGAGACCTCCCTTTTTTACGACGTCTCTTCAACTTTTCAAAAGTTTCCCAACGAATCGAACAAATAAACTGTTTAATTAACGAAGTAAACTAATCAAAGGACAATGGCGTTTGCTGAAAACTTTTCAAGGCTTTCATTTTGCAATTTTTTTCGCAAACAGGAAAACTTGTAAATTTAGATCAATTAATTTTAATGATTTTTTTTTTAATCGGGAAAAAGAATTTGCAAAGTTTAAGTTTATGATTGAAGAAGTACAACAGACAAACTTTATAATTATAAAAGGAAACGATTCATCATTAAAGGATAACAGAGTTATTACTGCGGACTTTGAAGAATCTCTTTTCGTGCAAAAAGAAGAAAGCTTAGGAGACAGTTTGCAGTCGATCGCTTAAGCTTGAAGATTTATGAAAGAAACTTTAGCGGTGACTTCGCATTCAACAATAAGCTTCTCATAATTGCCGAAAAAAATCGACGGGCCAGCGGAATAAATTAACGATTGCTCGTTGCACGCAATATTCAACGCTTCGATCGGTGTACCCGTACATGCCCAAGTGTCTGGCTTTTATTTTCCTGACGCTGCACTAAAATGCCGTGGATGATGTTACACGAATAGTCAGCACAAAAAATAAACTATAAAAGCTTTGATAAAGTCGGAACGTGATCAAATTTTCGCCGGGCGGAGACCGAATTTATTAATTTGCCATATAATCTACGCCCTACCGCGTTTATTAGAGAGGAGAAAAGTGAGTTCGAAAGAGAGCAACGCTATTTTACTTCTTTGAGGCCGTTGGCCATTTTATTTCGCTCTTTGTTTTATTGGAATCATCGAAATTTAGTGTTTTTAAAGCGTTCTCATTAAATCGGAACGTCCCAGTTTGAAGTTATCACGACGGTAATAATAATTGAAAAGTTTTCGAATCTCTTTTATTAACTTTCTGCATAATGTAACTGAAATATTCTTCGAAGCCACGCGAAAAATGTCGATGGAATGAGCTTTAATTTAAATTTCAAATTACGGACTTTTAGATTGCCTTCTCGCTGTGCTAGCAGAATCTTAAAGAAATGCAACGTTTTATCAATCAAGTATTCACCTTGATTTTTTCTTTTTAAGTGCTATTTCCATTTTTGATTTTTTAATACCCATAATTTTTATTTTTATTGCATCTTTTTATTACTGACATATTTTTTATGTGCAATTTCCATAAAACCGGCTTTTTTTTCGAATTATTTGCATTTTAATGATATATTTTTATGATTTATAGTAATTTGTTCGAAGTATCAGCCATAAATGTATGCAATAATAGTAATTATAACTTTATTTTATTTTTAAAATCTATGTTAGCAATGTAAATTGTCTTTTTTAAATTTCTTCCTCTTTTTTAAATTTCCAGTCCTGCTGAAACTAATTTTGATGTAGGTACCACACAAACAAAAATTAATTTACCTATCTAAGAACTTTAGTTATGGTTTTTTATCCTTTTCAAAATAGAAAATTTAATTTATTGACAAAATATATTAAATTCATTATCCCAAGAAATCAAAAAGGTACAGAGGTTGTTCTCGTGAAAATCTAAGATTTTTAAAAGGAAGGAAACATTAAAATCAGCATATTTGAAAAAGTAAAGGAACAGGTCAGCTAATAAATAAATGTGGCATTTTTTTGGTACAAAATATTTAAAATTATATTTCTCTTTTTTTTTCAAAATAAATGATTGATATTTTTATAAAAATTGCTATTAATATGATTACACTTTGATAGAAAGTCACAAATGTACAAATATTTAGGGTTTTACATCTACATTTAAAAGAAAATAAGCTAGTCGTGTAAAAGGTAAGAGCAAGCTTTCAAAGGAATTGAAAAGGAAGAAATTGAGAAATGATATTTTTGATCGCGTCGGCGATATCTGTAAGGAGGGCGAAGCAAAAATTCGTGATAAACGCAATAAAAGAAACATTTCGACAAGCGCGTGTGCAGGGGTGGAAAAAGCGTGGAATTTACTTTTGCAAGCGAGTCGTTTAGTTTTAGTGCCGACGACTGGCGTAATGCGCAACACGAACACACCCACCCACACCACAGCGACGGCAACAGCACAGAACAGAACAGAACAGACAAAACACAACGGGAAAGCTGCCCTGTCGAACAAATTTACAGTTATCCTGTGCGAGTCCGTTATTAGAAGAGTGTAATTCCGGGAATCGCCATGGGGCACAAGGAGAATGGAGGGCACAAATGGGTCGTTGACAATGGACGTCCACGAACGTCCAGGAGGAGTCCGCGGGGATCTGCAGCTAATCATTGCTCGATTCCAACTATTGCAAAGACACAAAGAGAGAACACAAACTGTCCACTGCGTCCGCCAGCAATTTTTCTATACCACTTTTATCGCCCTTTTATTGGATAGTTTAAAAGTGAATAAAAGCACTTAGACTTGGAGTTTTGCGGACGGGCGGGCTACTCTCGTTGCTGCGAAATTTCGTAGCGCTAATAATTGGCCAACCATCACCATCAGACAACGACGAACGAATGGAAATGCGCGCGCCCGCTTAATTTCCTGTTAAATTTCCCAAGGCGCTACGATGAAAAACGATTTAATGGAATCTAATGTAATTTACGATGCAAAAGCGCCTCAGTTATTATTATTGCTAAGGAAAAAATCCTTTAGCCACGGCATTTCTTGAGAGCTTTATCTTGCAAAAGGCGCGTAATTTATAACCGAACGCTGCTCGATGTATTGTATATGGAGCTTTGCAAATGGTAAATATACCCGGTTTCTATTGGAATTCTTCACGTACTAGCATTTATTTTTATTCTTTTTTTCTGCGAACGTGCTTTTCGAGGAAATTATGTACGTCTTGCGCAACGTGTTTACTCTATATACAGGTAATGCGTTTGATAACATTGAGTCACAGATTTCGCACCGTGGCAGATTTAATTATATGCGTCAGATGAGCTGGTTGCCGGTGGAAAAAGGACGTTTAATCAAAGTAATAAGAGGAGAAATTATCAAATGTTGACATAATAAAGGTGCTCTCACAAGACAATATCGCGTGATGTGTAATTAATTTACGTCATGTCTTGTCGCTACGATTAATTTTCATTAAGTCTAACGAGGAGTCTAAAATTTAATTAAAACAATAGCTGTAAGCATACACAGGGTTTTTTTTTACTGTGTTTTACTCGTCGGTGGATAAGCGTTGATTGAAGTTGTAATTATGTTTGATTAATTTTCACAAAAGATAATATACTTTCTCGTGAATATAGGAGGAATATAATTAAAAGGGTTAAATAAATGATAATGTGTTGAAACTAGATTTCTTATTATTAGATTTTTAAGGAATTCAAAAAATAAACTTTTTTACCATTTTAATCTCTAACCATTCAATAAAATTGTGATGATTGTGATAAAATAGCAAAAGTTATTTCCACCAATGATTCGAAGAGATGTTAAATTGATTTCCGATGTCTTTTATCTGATTTTTCACCCAACAATTATTATTATAATACTTTTTTCTTATATGAAGAATTTAATTATTTCATTAAGAATTATTTAAACTAACGATTAAAAAAAATTAAAGTAAAATATTTTAAAACTATTGATTATAAGTTTTCATCCGTCTTTCTTTTAAGTTTTTATCCAAGGTTATAACTAAAATATTTTAATAATGCTTTGTTATATCGGTTGTTACCGAATCCAGGACCTGTTCTATTTCCGCAACATTTAATTCATCCCACTGAAAGTCTTGAAAACTGTTAAAGTTTTTATATATCTAATTAAGAAAATTATTTACTATCGCCTGGGTCATTTCATTGATA
>JASKGO010003851.1:0-17616 GCA_030556065.1 Holobus sp. GC000080 | reverse complement strand
GAGTGAACAAAGCTAAACGGCGACTGCCGGTACAACTATACGCAAAAACTAACTCTACTTCTAAGAAGATAATAAAAAGCTTAATCAGCACTAGAAGTGCGCTATACGTAATTATATGCATAAACTTTGGCGATCTCAATATAGTTCCTTATGTGGACGATAACTGTTCTGACGCTGAGTGCCCTTCTTATGAACATTTCCATGCAGGAAATTGATAAAAGGAAAGAAGTATTTGATAAAATGTTTCCAGAAAATAGAAACTAGAAACATGTATTCTTGCTTGTAACTAAATAAAAACTAATAAAACTAATACATACAATGATCAGTCATTGTAAACTAAACAAAAACTAAATTTCAGTTTTGATAACAACTAAATATCCTTATAACAGGTAACTCATTCTTTTTGTTTGACCATTTGCTCAAGTGCCAAAATTTTTCTCTTCAAAAGCCAATTTTTGTTTAACAAAATCCATTTTTAATTGATAAGTTTTTTCCAAATACTTGGCACGTTTTTCATAATAATTTGTTTTTGCTTCTTGCAATATAGATATCTCATTGCATATTGCCCTTTTACGTTTTTTGTTACTTTCTGGGTACTGCTCAAGGTTTTCCTTGCAGAATTCAATGCCAGCAGCAACATCAATGGTATGTGGTGAACTCCCAGCAGAATCTAAAAACATAAAAATAGAACACGACGTTCAATCAGGAGTTCTTTCCAAGCATAAAATCCAATTTACCTTCTTCTAATCTCTTCAGTTCTTCAGCCGTAACAAACACTTCCACATCCTCATTATTATGTACAATTGTACATGTAATTTTTTTGTCATCCATTCTTTCAAAAGAAGTTTAACGAAAATGATAATTAAAAAAAAAAAAGATAAATAAAAAAACGTCGAATGTGTTGTAACGCGAAATATATTTAAAATAAGGGCGCGAAATTCAAAATTTGCGCTTTTCAAACGGCTGTTGCATATAAACGAGAAACAGTACGACCTAAAATTTTTTTTAATCTTATTCCACATTCGGTACTCCAACCACTTTAATGTTTATTCAAAAAACAAACTTACAATTACAATATTAAAAATACAAATTAATTAATTCCATCCTAAATCGTTTGCCTCATAAATGTTAACATTTTCGATTAAATACATCGCTTCGTTATCTCCACCACAAAGTAATTTATCATCCAAGACATCAATTGAATTAATTGGCAGATGCAAATCGGCCATCAGCCTAAAAACCTCGTATTTGCTGGTACCAGCGGTTGATAAATAAAACGCTTCATGACTAGCCGGTCCATTCCAATGAAACACGTCTCCATTATTCGAGCAGGAAAAGATTTGCTGGTCAATGTCGTGATGGAAAATCACTTCGTTCACGCATCCGGAATGCGAAGAATAAGTATTCAACGGATAAGTGTTTTGCCTCAAATCCCAAACGGTTAGACCGCCGAATTCATCTCCAGCAGCTATGATGTGTCTGTTCACTGGGTGATGGGTCAAGCAAGTGGCAGCCACAATGCAATCGCTTCTAATAGTAAAAGTGCTCTCGGGACGTCCAGAATCTGATCTCAGATCCCAAAGTTTGAATAACCCTCTTTTGTTACACGTGACGATCTCGTCGAATCGTAAAAATTCGACGCAACTTAGAGAACAACTGTCTGCATTTTCTGAAAATATAAATTAGGTTTGTTTTGTGTTTTATTTTTTATACAAAACTGCAAAGAACTTACTTATAACATGTTTGGGACCATCTTGATCTGTGGATAAAAGATTGACGCATCCATCTGAGCCAACAGAAGCAATGTCGTTGTCGTACAAAGCAAAAGAATTGCATGAAGCAGTTCCAAAACCATTGGAAGTTTTGTGTAATGATTTCCAACTTCTGATTTCATTAATGGCTATTTCCTCTTTTTCATCAATATCAATTCGGAAGTGATATACATTGCCCAAAGATGTAGAAGCCACAAAATCAAAACCGTCCCCAATAAACTGCAAAAATATTAATTCTATTGAAACGTTTTTTTTTTTTAACTTTTTCCTTACTTTTAGCTCAGTTATATCGCCCTTTAGTGGTAGTTGAGTTATTTCGTACGGGTATAAATCGTTTAGATTTGCATCAGGATCCTGGTTGTTCTTAAAATGTCTTGTAACTTCCCACAATCGAATGTTGTTAACATTGTCGTCCCAACTTGCGGTAACAAATGAGAATCTGTTGTGTGAAAAGCTGGGAGCCCATCGGATCTTCGACACTTTTTCTGATATAAATGTACTTAAGAAGTTGCGACTCATTTTTCACAAATAAATCTTATTTTTAAAAATGAATTTAGCTAAATTTACTTGTTAAAAAAAAGTTAACTTCTAACCTCTTTCAGAAACCAAGCGGTTTTTGAATGCTAATGTTGGCGAACATGAAATTCTCAGTGATTTTTTAGGAATTTTTGGGTATTTTACTAATTTTGGTTGGCACTAAAAGGTAAAGTTGACAAAAGTTAACTTTTGTGCTCGCTTTTGTGTGGGTTTAGAAATAAAACTCGTGGTTTTGTATTTTATTGCAAAATACAGCCTATTATTGTGTGAATTTATCTGGATAACATTAATCAATAAGCCGCTACGAAAATGATGGTAAGCTATTTGCAATTATTGCATTATTAACAGAGGAATTTTTGTTTTGCTCTTTTCTAACCTAAATACATTCACACATGATCTTGCACATGATTTTAATTTTTCAAAAAACTCGATAATATTTGCATTAAATATTAATTATTGCGATGTCAATCGAATTATTATGTTTTAAATGTTAATATTTTACACAGCAACCACAAATTGTACTGCTAAAAGAAGGCACAGACACTTCTCAAGGCAAGCCGCAGTTAATCTCCAACATAAATGCATGCCAATCAGTGGTGGACGCCGTGAGAACTACTTTGGGACCTCGCGGAATGGACAAACTGATTGTGGACAATAATGGCAAAGCAACAATTTCCAATGATGGAGCCACCATAATGAAACTGTTGGATATTGTACATCCAGCAGCCAAAACTCTGGTGGACATTGCTAAATCACAAGACATGGAGATTGGTGATGGCACCACTAGTGTTGTACTGATTGCTGGCGAATTTCTCAAACAGTTGAAACCTTTTGTAGAAGAAGGTGTTCATCCAAGGATTATTATAAGAGCAGTGCGGGCAACTTTGCAGTTATGTTTGAAGCATATCAGCGAATTGGCCGTAAAAATCAAAAAAGAGAACGCTGCCGATTTCAGATCTCTGCTGGAGAAATGCGCGGCCACCGCCATGAGTTCCAAGTTGATTCATCAGCAAAAGGACTTCTTTTCTAAGCTCGTCGTCGATGCTGTTTTATCTTTGGACGATCTGTTGCCTCTGAATATGATCGGTATTAAGAAGGTCACCGGTGGTGCTTTGGAGGATTCGATGTTGGTATCTGGTGTGGCATTTAAGAAGACTTTCAGTTATGCCGGCTTCGAAATGCAACCGAAAGTCTATAAAAACTGCAAGATTGCTCTGCTGAATATTGAACTGGAGCTGAAAGCTGAAAGGGACAACGCTGAGATTCGCGTGAATAATGTAAAGGAGTATCAGAAGATTGTCGATGCCGAGTGGAACATTCTGTACAATAAGTTGGCGAAAATCCATGAGTCTGGAGCGCAAGTTGTTCTATCGAAATTGCCCATTGGAGATGTGGCCACACAGTATTTTGCCGATAGGTTTGTTTCTTTTTTATGTTTTTTTTTTTACTTTTAATTATTTGTTATTTGCTTTTTACATTTTTGTTTACTATTTATTTATCATGGCTATCTACCAAAGGTCTCCGCCGATTTTTTTATTGTTTTTTTCTTGTGATTTTTCCAGGGACATGTTTTGCGCTGGTCGCGTTCCCGAAGAGGACTTGAAGAGAACAATGAAGGCTTGCGGAGGAGCAGTTATGAGCACTGTTCACGACCTCAATGATTCGGTCCTGGGCAAATGCGAGGTTTTCGAAGAGAAGCAAATCGGTGGTGAACGTTTCAATATGTTCCAAGTAAGTACTCCATTATTTTATAGAAGCTATTTAAATTAAAAAAAAAAAATTCAAAAATGGTTTTGGTATCTAATATAAATGCAGGGTGACCCTGAAAAGGGGCTCAGCCCTCTCATTACTTTATTTCCCAGTCGATTTTTATATTAAATCGTATACAGGGTAACCCAACGTTTACTACCACCCCTGCGATTACTTTATTTATGAATCGATTTTAACCAAATTTGATAAATTACATACATAAGACAATATTTCCCTATTGGACTGGATTGATGTCATTTTTACATCGCGTCCGGTTTCACCGGAAATGGCCCTAACTTTTGATTTTTAAATGGCAACCACCAAATTTTTTCAATTGTTTACATTCTAGGGGCCAAGCTAGGTTTAAAAACGTATTCTTTATAAATTTTTATTTAGTTGCAAAAATCGATTTTTAATTATCAATCTAGATGGTTATGAAATGGCTTAAATTACTCAGAATTAAGTAAAGTTATGTTAAAAAGTAGCAAACCTGCCATAAGTTGCCATATTGCACCACTCTCACTTTTTTATTCTTCGTTTAATGACGAATCTTTTGATACCATTTATAGTATGTTGCTATAATTTATTTTGTGTAAAAATCTCAAATAAAATTAAAAAAAATAAAGTGTTGTCATTTAAAAATTAAATGTTGGGGCCATTTTCGGTGAAACCGGAAGTGCTGTAAAAATGACATCAATCCTGTCTAATTTTAAATGTCATCTTATCAAAGACAACATCAAATTTAGTAAAATTCTGTTTATAAATAAAGAAATACAAGGGGTGGTAGTAAAATTTGTGTCATCCGGTATAAGACATAATTTTTCATTTTATTACTGATTGACATTAATTTCAATTGAGCCGGAAATGATACCAATTTTATGATTTTTAATTGGCAACCTATAGTTATTTTAACTTTTTTAAATTCTTTTGGTCATTTTTATACTAAAAACATGTTTTGTGTTAATTTTTTATTCTTCAATTTTCACAACAATTAATTTTTAAAACTGGTTCTTGGAGGCCGAAAATTGGCTTAAATTAATTCAAATAATCAATGATTAAAAAAAAATCACATAATTCTATTCTATCAGACTTAAAGTGCTATGATTTTTTAACATAACTATTGATAATTCGAATTAATTTAAGCCAATTTTCGGCCCGTTTTAAAAGCAATTTTTTTATAAAAAAAAAAAAAAAATAAAAAAGCATTTTTTACGACTCGAAATCACCCCATGATTTGAAAAAAGTAAAAAAGAAATAGAGGTTTCCGGTTAAACCAGAAGTGATACAAAATGGAAATTTACTTTAGTCAATCCGAAATGATGTCTACTATGATCATAATATAAAATAAAGAATTGAGAGGTATGAGCGACTTTTCTGGGTCACCCTGTAAAAACTTTGCTTTAAATGTTTCTTAAAAACCCCTTGAAATTTTTAGGGTTGTCCGAATGCAAGAACATGCACGTTGATTTTGCGCGGCGGCGCCGAACAGTTTTTGGAGGAAACGGAAAGATCGTTGCACGACGCCATCATGATTGTCCGTCGCACCATCAAAAACGACTCGGTGGTGGCCGGCGGCGGCGCCATCGAAATGGAATTGTCGCGTGCGTTGCGCGATCACAGTCGCACCATTGCCGGCAAAGAACAGCTCCTCATCGGTGCAATGGCAAAAGCCCTCGAAATTATACCCAGACAACTGTGCGATAATGCCGGTTTCGACGCCACCAACATCCTCAACAAGTTGCGCCAGAAGCACGCGCAAGGACATCGCTGGTACGGCGTCGACGTTACCATCGAGGACATCAGCGACAACTTTGAGGCGTGCGTCTGGGAGCCGGCCGTCGTGAAAGTGAATGCTCTCACTGCTGCTTGCGAAGCCACATGTCTGATTTTGTCTGTCGACGAGACCATCAAGAATCTGAAGAGTTCCGAAGGCGGACAACCTCCAATGGGACGCGGAATGGGCCGACCCATGATGTAGCTTTTGCAATCATTGTTGCTTTTTACTTAAAATATTGAATTTGCATTGGAAACCAGTCACTTTTTCATTCATTAATACACTGAAGTTCTTTTTTTGCTAAAAATGTTTTGTTTTTGTCCCTTGGAAGTGGTGGTGTTGGATGATGAATACAGGGTGTTGTACGAGAGCGGGAGTGTATCGATATATGGAGAATTATAAAAGCGAACTAAATTTTTTCTTTTCCATTCTTAATTTAAGCAAATGCTTCATTCTCGGAAATTATTTTCGACTTTATGGTATTTCCGGTCATACCGGAAGTTGCTACTTCATTTTTTTTTAATCGAACACCCCAATTTTTAATTATTATTTTGATTCCTTAATAAAAATAAATCATAATTACTTTTTGAAATATCGTCCACATCCGGTTATTTTTGATAAAATTCGTGTCTCGGTAAAAACAATTGAATTTTCTTATTTTAAAAGACAATTAAATCATTCTTTTTGTGAATTATTACCAAGGAATGAATGCAGGAGTTGCAGTTATTTATTGTAACACTCATTGCACTTTCCGCTTAAGCAATGGATAACGCGCACTTACAAATTATTTCCGATACACAAAAAAGATGTAGATGAAATTTTCTTTTTGATTTTGATAATGATCAAAATGTTCTATAAAATATGATTAAACATTTTTAAATTCGCAGGGTTGACTATTAAGAAAAGTGGACATAAATGAGGCACATCTTGCTAGTAGTTAAGTTATAAGAGTGAATACCGCATACAAAAAATGTATTTCCGGCAAACCGGAAAAAGAAATATCAAATTTTATTTTCGATTTTAATAACTGATAAGCTATCCTAGTGACTTTTGAGTAAAATTGTCTTATATATTGCACTCACCAGCCATATTTTATAAAGAAGGACACCGCGCACTTAAAAATTATTTCCGGGAAATCAGGAAAACAAATACAAACTTTTATTATTGATTTTGATAAAGAACAATATATTCTATAAAATAAGAGTAAAAATATAGTTTTGAGCTAAGTTGACATGAATGTGGCATTTCATGTACAGTTATTTTAAGAGTGGACACTGCGCACTAAAAAAACTAAATTTCTGGGAAATGGAAACGATATGGTTTAAAATTTATTTTTGATTTTGTTAGTAGACAATATTTCCTTTAAATCAAGGGTAAAAATTAAAAAATCCAATGGCTACTTTTGGAGAAAAATTAATTTTTATGTTGCATTTGGTGTTAATAAAAAATTGAATTTGAAACCGCGTGCTTAAAAATTATTTCCTGAAAAGCGGAAATAAATGGATGAAATTTAATTTTATATTTTGAACAAGGATAATGTGTCCTATAATTTAAAAGGGAAAATTAAAAATTACATCATATGAAGATCGTAAAATTATTCATTTTTTAATTAATTTTCAATATTTTTAATAATCATTTGAATAAAAAAAACTTGCAAGTCTCTTTGGGATTGTAATTTATTAAGTCTCATAGATTATTAAAGTTGGAATCATCTTTAAGATGCATTACCAATTGGTTCATTACCAATCTAATCAATCGATTATTTTGTCTTAATGCTCATATAATCATTTGATCAAATAATTAAACAAAAATTTATAATTAATTATGCAAATGCAGCAGACTCATTATATAATCCTTACATTCGTTTTAGTCTTATTATTTCACATTAAAAAATGGCCCGAGAAATATTGTTGCGCTCTATATTAAATTTACTAAAATCTCTGACCATATTAGACGACACAAGAAGATTTTTAAAATGTTGGTTGCCTGTATATGTAATTCATTTTCTTTATGGATCTCTAGGCCATCTTTATACATCCGGTAAATCATTTTTTTTTTAAAGAAAATTTAACAAATTCCTAAACAGAAAAAAAATATCTAAAATTAATGTTTTTGATAATTGAAAGGATACAAAAACAAAGAAGAAATTTTGGAAGACTTGCAAATGACTTGCATGATACTTACAGCGTTTGTCTACATGATTCTAATAAATCGAAATAGATTGCACTTGTTTGAAATATTGGACAAATTAGCGGATATTGGAACGGAATCAAATAAAAAACTTGATAAAATCCTCAATAGAATTACCATTATTTCTATTATTTTGATGAGCTTACTGATGTTGGGTATTTTAATTTACATCTGGTTTATTCTATCTTGTAATGAATACAAGAAATGTTTTCAGTATATGAATACCGTAAGTTATAAGTAGTTTCTCTACGGGGTGGCTATTTTCTCTACCAGTCGATGGGTAGAAAACTCTCCAGAAAACTCTGAGAAAATGGGCACCCGGTATAATTATTTTTCAAGTAATGTAAAAAGTATATATATTTTTTTAGTTTATACCTATCAACATAGGATTTTTTCCAATTTATCAAATCTTTCTAACTTATCATTACGCGTCTGCTGTATTAACTATTTTCGCTTGTTTTTCCTGCACATTATTAGTTGTTTTCGAAAATTTATTTATAACTGTCGCCTTTTATGGTTTAAAAACTGAAATCGAAAATGCAATCCATGTAACTACAGATAGAAAACAGTATTTAAAAAGTTGCATTCAACTTTACCAAAGGATAATGAAGTAAGCTATTAATATTTCTTTTCCTTTCTTATAAATTTCTAATTTATAGTAATTTTTAGGCCTTATTTTATAATTTCCGGACAAATAAAAACACCTACATTAATTATAGTTAATTGCTCATCTGCCACTGCTGCATTTATTTGCTATAATTTATTTCAAGTAAAAACTCTTCTTTACTTTTTAAAATATAAAATTCTTTCTTATTTATTTTTTTTTTTTAGAAATTTTCAAGTGTCAATTTGCTTGCTTTAATCGATTGTTATGCATCAATTTGTCTGGTGTGTTATAGCAGTGAGGTAATGATAACTGCAGGAGAGAAATTGCAAGAGGCTATAATGGATGATATCATTCATTTGGAAACTGATAAGGAATATGTTAAAATTTGCAATACCATGTTTTTATTGTTCCAAATTGAACTAGGACAACCGTTCGGACCGTTTGGTCATTGCAATCTAAGAATGACCGTTGCTGTACGTAAAATATTTCAAATAGAAACTATTATTTTTGTAATTCTTTTTTGTATTTTCAGTCATTATCGTGGATTTATTCGTTATATACCTACTTAAGTTTGCAAAGAGCACATTAAGTTATCACTCTTCTTAATTTGTTGGTAGCAATTTAAAATTATTGCATTGACTAAGAACTCTCTAGGCCATCTGTTTACATCCGGAATAACATTTCATTTTTTTTTAAAGAAAATTTAACAAATTTCTAACTAGAAAATTACCTAAAAATAATGTTTTTCATAATTTTCTTGATTGAAAGGATATAAAAACATATTGGACGATTTTACAACCAAAAGTACTTTTAGTAATGAGTTAATAAAATCCAAATTATTAGACAATTGCAATTTTTTTTTCAATTTATCGTTGCAAATTAGATTGCCTTTAATTGTCTTCAACAAATTTCCAATTTCAACAGTTTTCAGGTTTAATGCAGCGTGATTTCATTGAGGGTGGTAATTACTTTAAAATATTGAAAACTTAATTATTTTAAATGCAACCGCCCATATTTTATTTATTATTTAAAGTATTCGATCGATATATCTAACAAAAATACTTTTTATGTTATTTAAATTAATGAAGTAATTTAAATTACTTAAACGAATTCGTTTTATAAAATTCATTATTTCTGTTTTTTTTTTCGAAAACCCTGTACAATGAGTGTTACAATAAATAATTGCAACTTATACATTCATTTCTTGGCAATAATTCACAAAAAGAATCATTTAATTTTCATTTAAATTAAGAAAGTTCTGATTTTTTTACCGAGACATGAATTTTAATTAAAAATAACCGGAAGTGAACGATATTTCGAAAAGTAATTACGATAGATAAAAATAGTTTTTTTGAACAAAATCGTCTTTATTTTTAAGGAAACTTCCTTTATAACCGGAAATACAATAAAGTTGAAAATATTTTCCGAGAATGAAGGAATTTCGTTTTATAGACTTCATTATTTCTGATTTTTTTTCGAACACCCTGGGCAAAGAGTGTTACAATAAATAACTGCAACTTATGCACTCATTCCTTGGCAATAATTCACAAAAAGAATCATTTAATTTTCATTTAAATTAAGAAAGTTCTGAACTTTTTACCGAGACATGAAGTTTATCAAAAATTAGCGGAAGTGGACAAAATTTCCAAAAGTAACTACGATGGAATAGT
This sequence comes from Holobus sp. GC000080, assembly GCA_030556065.1. Lineage (NCBI taxonomy): Eukaryota > Metazoa > Arthropoda > Insecta > Coleoptera > Staphylinidae > Holobus > Holobus sp. GC000080. The sequence goes on along the minus strand of JASKGO010003851.1, from coordinate 7,317 downwards.
TTTTTTGAACAAAATTGTCTTTATTTTTAAGGAAACTTCCAGTATAACCGGAAATAACATGAAGTCGAAAATATTTTCCGAGAATGAAGCATTTGCTTAAATTAAGAATAGAAAAAAAAATTAAGTTCGCTTATAGTTCTCCATATATCGATGCCCTCCCGCTCTCGTGAAACACTCGGTATTTGTGATTGCTTTGCGTTTCTAATTTAACTTAATGTGAAAAGAAAATTTAAGTTGTTTCGTTATTTAATTTTCATAATCCAACTAATTAAAAACATTTTAAAACAATAACATTGCAAAATTGCTTGCAATTGTTACTACAAACTTAAAATCTAATTATTGATACAATACATTCGAGCCAACTAATTAATTTTGGCTTAACTATAAATCAACAAAAAAATAAACATTTTTTTTTCTAATTTTCAATAAATAAAACTAAGTCAACTACTCATTAATACAATGCAAAAACAAAAACGTAAATTTTAGTTGCTTAAAGCGCAAGTAATTTAATTAATTTAATTTTAATACTATGTTTCCTTATACGAAAACGGTCCTTTTTGTCAAACAAATTTAACGGCATTCGTATTCTGGCCACGTATATTAGTGGGCACTTCCTTTTGCGGTCCCTTGAAGCGCAACATTTTGGCCACTTTGATCAGCTTCGCTTGCGGCTGTTCTTGCGTGGTCTCGCGCCAGTAAACCGTCTGGACGGCGTTCCTGCCGGCGATGTAGCGAGTCGCCGACCCAAGGACCACTTTGGTTGCTGCACTCGAAGACATCTTCAGTAAGTTGGTTTTCGGAAACTTTTTTTAATAAACAAAGAGTTTTTGACTCTGAAGTGTAACACAGTAAGTGTACTTTAATTGTATTGTATTGTATTGTATTGTGTTTGGTTGCTTAAAGTTTTTTGCGAATCCTGCAGCGCTGAGGGCTCCTATTTATACGCGTCTCGCTTTTGATTGATTGACGCAAACCGATTATCTTTAAGCTTATTAGTAATGCTACATATAACTATTCGTTTGTTTATTTACAGTTACACTCTCGCACGAAGTGAAACATTTAAAAAGTTTGCCATCATGCCGCCAATGATTCGAATCACGTGATTTTCACACACTCAAAAACAGCTTTCCGAAAAAAAAATCCCCCCCGCTTTTTTCTGTTCCATTATTTGTTTATTTATTTGTATGTTTATTAAGTTTGGTTTGTTTACACAGTGTTCGAAAAGTTTGACTGATTATTTTACATCTTTATTGCTGTATTTTGGGGAAATCTTTCTTTTCTTTTTTAGTCTTTCTTTTTTTTCTTTCCTTAAAATTGTTTTTGATTTGAATATCTGCTATAGTGGAATTATGACTTGTTTCTGTATGTTTCATATGTATTAAAGAAAACAACAACAATAAATGTGATTTTTTAGTTTAATTTAGTGGACAAATCTTTTTTTTTAAGTGGAAAATTCAAAATGGTATCCATTAAATATTGAAATTTGAACTTTTATCACAATTTTCAAGTAGTTTTATTACATTTTTTCAGTTAACAAATTTTCTTTATTTGTAAAAGTTAAAAAGAGTTAAATTGCAATTAACAAATCAGTAAAAAAAAAACACTTGGAAGCAATTAGCTTCTTTCTTTATGAATTTTTGCTATGGAAACCGTAACGGCTTATGATTTTCCTACAAGTTGATCAAAAAAAGCTCAATTTTTTATTTTAATTTGGAGGGTACCTCCAAATTAATTTTTAAATTCCTTTTACGAAAATTCAAAATGGCGTCCGTAAAATTCTAATTTTTTAATGTTTTTATTACGATTTTCAAACATTTTGTATTTATTTTTTTCTGCCAAGAAATTATTTATTTATTAAAATACTAAAGAAATTAAGTAGAAATTAGGGAAAGTGCGTTTCTTTAAATCAATTAAGTGGGAAAATCTAAATATTAAAAGTGGCTTTCGCAAAAATTTAAACGTTCATCGCAATTTTTAATATTTTTTCAGTTATTAAATTACGTTTATTTATAAAAATGCATAAGAAATAATTTTGCAACCAAAATAAATAAAAAAAAAAGCTATTTATTTATTTTATTTATTTAATTTATAGGAAAATTCAAAGTGGCGTTTCGTAAAAAATCAAATTTAATGCAATTTTCACGCAGTTTTTATTTTTAATATATTTTCCCGTTATTAAATTAGATTTATTTATATAATGTTAAAGAAATACATTTTCTATTAATTAATCATAAAAAAAATATTTAGAAGCAAATTGCAGTATGCCTTATGGTTTTTGTATACATTAATTTCAAAAAGGTTTTTTTTTTGCTGGTAAAATTTAGTGATACATTCTAATTTTATAATCGTTTTGTGACAAAAATTAAAATATCAACGTCCATTGCAATTTTCAAATAACTATTAATATTTTTTCAGTTACTTAATTATATTTATCGGTAAAAATGCAAAAGAAATAAATTTGCAACTAATAAATTACAACAAAAAACTATTTTGAAACAAATTACAAAATTTTATGAATAATTGCTAAGATGCAAAATTAATTACAAAACGAATATTTTTAATTTAATGTAAAAATTAATTTTTAAATCCATATGTGGAAATTTCAAAATGGCGTTCTATAAATTAAAAAAAAATATTTTTTCAAGCAATTTTTAATCCTTTTTCAGTATTTATATAAAATTTAAAAAATTACAAAAAAACTAAATAAATTTGCAACTAATAAACAACGAAGAAAAGAACTGTAAAAACAAATTGCGATTTTATATGAACATTTGCTATGGAATCTACTGTGGTATATGAATTATTGTATAAATTAATTACAAAAAGTATTTTTTTTTGTTTTATCTAACGGAAAAAAAAAAAATTTTAAATCCTTATGTGGGAAATTCAAAAAGACGTTCGTAAAAGTCCCAATTTAAAAGTTTATCGCAATTATTGTTATTTCTTCCAGTTATTTCATTGTTTTTATTTTTAAAAATAAGAAGCAATATAAAAATGCATAAAAACAAATCTCCAATGTCTCCCAATAAATAAATCACTTAAAAAATCAATGTTTTTGAAAATTACAAAATGCGCAAAATACAAAACAATTAACTTTGAAAACTCTCTGTATGTTTATACGAGTACACACATTCAATGTATGATTACACTGACTAAATCTTAATTAGCATTTGTGTGTGTGAGAGATATCAATTGAATTGGTAGACATTACACACGAACAACAAAATGCCAAGTACATTATCCCTGATGAACTTTGGGTGACATGTGCCATATTTTTTTTCCTACTATTAATTGGATAAATTGTATTTCGATTTCGTGCCGTTTGAATGGGGAACGGAACTCGACTTTCACTCGTTTAACGAGTGGTTCCTTTGCCAGTCTTTTTTTTTTTACACTTATCACAATTATGCGATAAACGCAAAAAGGATAATTAAAGAGATATTGTACATGTAGAGAGGTGATGTAAGTCGCTTTACGGAATTTTTTTAACTTTTTATCTATTGCGTTAGTTAGACACTATCTAATTCTCTCATTTGACGCAAAAAAATTATGATAATTTTAATTATTTTTTGTTTTTGTTTGTTTTTTCAGTGGTTGATTTTAGAACCACTGAAACCACTGTTTAAATGCAGTAGTTTTCATAAAAATGGGTTAATAATGAGTTGTTTTGATGCGTAATAATTATCATCGCTTATCGTCGCTTCACTGCTTGATTGTCTTCGCATAAAGAGAAAGAACGGCATAATTAGGAAACAGTGTTGTTAATTGTTTATAGAGACTCCAATTAATTCCGCCCAGTGATTTAGATAACGATTCTCTTTATAGTTTTGTGGAATTTGAGTTTTTAATTAATTATATGTTCGATTGATAAGAAATATTTTGCGACTTGCTTTATTGATTTTTGATTTATTTATTTCCTTAAACTATTCCACATTATTTTCAAGTTTATTATTTACTTTTAAATTGTATTATTTTTTTATCAATAAAAAATGCAGATCTTTTCAAATATTAAAAAAATATTGAACAAATTATCAAATTGATTCAATGATTACTGAGGTTTCAAAATGTTAAATTTTGAATTAATAATCATTTATTTAACTAAATTAATATTTTTTATTTTAATTGTTTACTAAATAATGTTGCAATGCTTATTGTTTTCTTTTAAATTACACTTTTAATAAGTTAATTAATACTGAAATATTTAATTTTCATTAATTAATTAATTGCGGAAATTACTGGACTTTTCAGGTACTAATCTAAATCCAATATTCAGATTATTAAGTAATTTAAAGTTATTTTCTTATCATTAATCAAATAATATTAAGTAATGTGCATTATTTAATAAATAATGTTGAAAAGTACTTAAAAACTAATGACAAAAAAATTTACACGCTTTACAAATAAGAAATTTCAGTTCATATTTCAATTTTTATCAATTTAATATTCTGTTTATGTTTTTGGATAGAACATAATGTTGCAATATTTATTGTTTACTTGTATGATGCATTTTTTAGCAATAAATGATACTAATTCAAAGCTAATTAAAAAAATTACTATTTGAGTAACTAAGTGTAGATGTCACACTATGTCATTCTGATATAATTACTGCAACCAATCAAACATTAAAAATAACAACATAACCTATTAAATATTTTAATGTTGTTTTTGCCGATTTTAAACAATTTTTAATAATAATTAAACATTAAAAAACATCATTAAAAAGATGCACAAATCATTAATAATTCTGTGCGCTTTAATAATTTGCATCAATTGTGATACAACAACCAATGTAAGTAAATAAATAACATTTATTACAAACGATACATAAATTTATTTATTATTTCTGCAGCACTTTGAGGAATTTGCAGAAAATGCCAAAGGTCACACAAACAACTGGGCCGTTTTAGTGGATACATCAAGATTTTGGTTCAATTACCGGCACGTAGCTAATGTCCTATCAATTTACAGAAGCGTCAAAAGACTTGGAATACCAGACAGCCAGATTATTTTAATGATTGCTGATGATATGGCTTGTAATCCTCGAAATCCAAGACCTGCTACTGTGTTTAACAATGCCAATCAGCACATTAATGTTTATGGAGATGATGTGGAAGTAGACTACAGAGGCTATGAAGTGAATCAATTTAATATTGCCTTGTAATTAATAATATATATTTTTTTTAATTTTCATTAGGTAACAGTGGAGAATTTTGTGAGACTTCTAACTGGACGTCTTTTACCCAGTGTTCCAAGATCCAAGCAACTGCTGACTGATGAAGGAAGCAATATTTTAATTTACTTGACCGGACACGGCGGGGACGGATTTTTGAAGTTCCAAGATTCCGAGGAAATCACAAGCCAAGAGATGGCCGATGCTTTGGAGCAAATGTGGCAGAAGCAGCGCTACCACGAAATATTCTTTATGATAGATACGTGCCAAGCTGCTTCTATGTACGAACGCTTTTACTCTCCGAATATTTTGGCCGTTGGTAGTAGTTTGGTTGGAGAAGATTCACTTTCGGTAATTTATTTCAAATTTTAAAATATCTATTTGAAATTTAATCTTTTTTTAATTTATAAATTGCTGTTTCTAGCATCATGTGGATCCCGCCATTGGAGTCTACATTATTGACCGATATACTTATTACGCTTTGGAATTTTTAGAAAACGTTCGGCCCAATACCAACAAATCAATGGGGGAATTTGTAAGTTGATAATTTTAATGTTTTTTTTTATATAAAAATTTTTGAAATTTTAGTTGGCTGTGTGTCCAAAGAGAGTCTGCATTTCGACCGTTGGGGTTCGAAAGGATTTGTTTAGAAGGAATCCACATAAAGTACCTATAACGGACTTCTTCGGATCTGTGAGACCTATTAAATTTGTGGAAGATGTGGCCCCAGTTTCGGTTGCCATTCCAGAAAAAGTTTTGCGCTCTGATGAAGTAAAAAGTAGCAGTATTTTTAGGTACGAACCTCAATTATATATTAAGTAGTTTTTTTTTTTGAATAAATTAATTTAGCTTTCTACTTGAAGTAACTATTTGCAATTTTTTGGATGAAATGCGATTAGGTGCAGATACAAATTTAAATTAAATTGTCATTTTTTTCTAATTTAAACTTCCAAGAAGTTTGATTAACTTTTCATAAAGTTGCTATTTTTTTTCTTAAAATCAAGTCTTGGAAAAATATGATATTTGTTGATTTCTTTAAAAAAAGTCACAATAAAAGTTTTTTTTTTTTTTCAAAATTTGATTCGTTACAGATTATAATTTAAATGAAATTGTTATCTATTCCATATTTAAACGACTACTTGTGGAAATTTTACGAAGATTGGTGTAATTTTCACAAAGTTACAATTTTTTTTTCTTAAAATCAACTTTTTGAGAAAAATGATTTTTTTGGATAAAACGGGATAGGGTCCAGAAATTAATTTAAATCAAATTGTTAGCTATTCCCTGCACAAACGATCATTTATGAGCTGCATTTCATGAAGATTGGTCCTGCGATTTTTCATAGTTACTGATTTTTATTAAATAAGTCATGAAGAGAAATATTTTTCGATAAAATTTGATTGCGGGTCCAGAAAAAAAAATTAAATTAAATTGTTCTCTCTTTTCCATATTTAAACTACTATTTGTGGACAAAATTTCACGAAGATTGGTCCATTTTTCACTATGTTGCAGTTTTTTTTAAGTCTTGGAAAAAAAATGAATTTTTGGAATAAAATTTATTAGGGTCCCGAGAGCAATTTAAATCAAATTGTTATCTCTTCCCTCCTTAAACGACCACTTGTGGACCTAATTTCTTGAATTTTAATTTATTTTTGACAACGTTATGGAATTTTTTTCTAAAAAAAAAGAGTCACAGTGAAAGTGGATTTTTCTGGATAAAATTTGATGCGCTCCAGATAATAATTTAAATGAAATTTTTATCTTTTCTTAAAAATCTTAAATAGCATGGGGAATTTTGATACAAATTGCATATTTCCTTTTAAGGTTTTAATGTTTCCATGGTTACGAAGTTATTATTGTGATCTGAAAACAAGAGGAAATAGGCAATTTGTATCAATTTCATTAATTAATTACAACAAAACTATTGAATCGATTTAAATGCGGTTTTCACTATAATATTGAAAAAAATATTCTCTTTAAAATAAGGGGTCACTCGACCCCCCATGCCATTTATGATTTTTAAGCGAGGGGCCGTGGGGGGCAGGGGGTGACTGTTACGCCATAACGAAATATTCCAATAGATTCCCTAACAACAAAAATTGCCGTGTCTCAGGGATTTTTCTTAAAATGAGTAGTTTTCATGTTAT
>JASKGO010003847.1:0-13698 GCA_030556065.1 Holobus sp. GC000080 | reverse complement strand
TAATTAGCGTTTTGTAACATATAAAAGCATTGAATCTTTTCTGTTTCGTTATATCAAGAATATACGTTTTCAGTTTATCTCTACTCTTTATTGGTAATCCATTGCATACCTGATAACATATTGTTTATTACAATGTTTGCAAGATTCATTACATTTATACAAAGAAAACACTTAGAAATTAATAATATGAAATAATTAAATACAGTATAATGTATCACAATCATACATAAAACTGCGAATCTACTTTGTTAGAAAGCCATAACGAGTAATTTTTGGCACAAAACTTACTAAAATTAGAATTATGTAAACATAAAATAAATAAACAGAATTATCATACAATAAAATTTTACATATATATTTTTTTTATAATATTATAAAGCTTTAATCTCTTAAATTAAATTATTCGCATTTCAACTCTTTGCTTTCCTGTGTCATTTAAAGTTTATCAAATAATATTAAATTTTTAAATTAGACTAATATAGTCCTGGAATTTAACTACTCTCAGAAAAATCCTTTCAATTGGAATCGTAAGATTCGTATGAATGAGATGAGGAACGTTTGTGTTTCACGGTGCAGTAGAGTAACATCGAAGCAATTAATCCAAACAACTGAAATTTTAATTAATTATTATGATTTTTTTTAAATTAATATTAATTAATTTAAAAAGGTTTTTGAAAATTATGAATTACCTGTATAAATGCCACTACTAAGCCCACAATTCCAATAATGTGAAGTCGTTGAACGAACCACATTTGTATTTGATCGGAACATCCCTTGGGATACCAAAGATCAGAATTTCCGGTTTGGCCGCAGTGTTTGCCTTCCACAATGGCGGAAAACTGGGCGCCTGGCAGGCAACAGGATTCCGGCACCCATTTTTGATTAGGCCAAGCATCGATGTGATACCAATCCAAGTAGTCTCTTACTCCACAACAGCGGAACTACAAAATATAATATTTTTTTAAATAATTTAATTATTGAAAATTTTAATAAAATTTTAATTTTAATTTAATTCAATTTATCAATTAATTTAAAGTATTTTCATAATTAAATCTTAATTTTTTTATAAATAAACCAAATAAAGCTTTGAAGTTTAAACTTGAACTGTTTGAACTCACTACTTACGTAATAATTAATTAATTAATAAATGAAAATTAAATCTTATTATGAAAAGAAACCCACGCAATTAACAAATTTAACAAATTAAAGATAATTACCTCAGTTTGCAAATGGTCCCAAATGGTAATCAAACTGTTTGGTCCTTGGACGCTGACATTGTAATGGTGTTTGATTCCATGGGCCAACTCTTCTTTGAGGACGTGTCCGATGCCATCTCTAAAGACAAAGGCCACTGAACCGAATAAGAATTCCGCCATAAACATGAAAACCACCAAAGCGAAATACTGCAATATTAAAAGGAAATAATCAAACGTGACTCATCTTCCGTTTTCTACATGTGAAAGTTTTGTAGTTTGCATCTATCTACTCTCTTTTTCAAGACCTTTTCAAATATTATATTGTTTGATTTTCTACTCGGGTCTTCATAACAGCTGCATTTATTATTATTTCATAGTCAGATACTCAGATGAGAAATAAAAATCAAATTTGTTTAAAAATGATTTTCTAGAGCTTTTTTATTGCAAGCTTTCAGTTTATTGAAGAAAATTTTTACCCAAAAAATTATTAGTTTTAATTTTAGCTTGCTCACCTTAATTTTACCAATTATATGATTAATAATTTTACTAGTTTTTAGTACAACGGGCAAGAAATGATTTTTTTTTTGTATTTTTCAGCAAAATTTATAAATAATCAGTCGATATAATAGACGATTTAAATGATTTAAAAATAAAATAGTCAAATTTGAAAATTTCAAATTGCAAAACAGAGGAAAACTATTCAATTTTATTATAATGATAGTAAAACTTTTGTAAAAGTACAAAAATGTATTAAAAAAGTGTAAAAATTGTTGTTTTTTTTTTCGAAAAATCAAAAAAAGTGCTTTGTATTATTGATAAAAGTTGTTATATTATATTGTTTTCTAAATCCTTATAATCGAATTAATTAATAAAAATTATTTTTTTTTATGAAAAAAAAAATTATACTTACAACAATAAGCAGAAATCTGCTTTGGAACCACGATCCGCAGCATCCGAAGAAGGCCAAGAGGAAAGCCACAGCTCCGACTCCAATTGCCAGAGAATCGGCGCTCATCAGCGAGTATTGTGGTAAAAGACTAGTGTATCCTTCGTAGGAAACGCGCAACCAAATGCCCACGCCTAGAATACCGCATCCTGTAATCTGTAAACAAACAAAAAGAATCCTCCAGTTCGGCACCAACAGCACAATTCTTGTAGGAAAGAGTTCAATGCACAAAGATTTGCTTTTAAATTGAAAATAATAATAGAAAAAAAAAAGAATAGATACAGTAGTTACATAAAAACAACAGTAATTAGTTCATTTGGCAAGATTCAATTGTATGGTAACTATAACAATAATAATTTTTCCACGCTTGTTTTATAACAATAATAACAAAATTAATAAAGAAGTCCGAATGTGGGAATGTCACACTAATTAAGATCAATTGATGAAAGCAGAAAATTTTCTTACCCATAGGATTAGATTGAGCCAACAGAATACGTGCCTAACGCACGTATAACCGCTGTTCGACATTTTCTTCACTGCTGCAAAGTGCAATTACAATGAGTTGTAAAAAGGCAGCAGTCGAGTTTTCCAAATGAAGATTTGCCCGTTGGTACTTTTACTGGAAGGCAAACTGCAAGAGAATTAGTTTCGTATACTTTAATTGTGCTTCGTGATGTTCTATCAGAGGTTTGTGGTAAATGTTTATTGTCTAGCTAGGTGCTTTCTACAGTTGTAAAATTTATAATAACAGTTGTCGGATGCAGTAAAAGTATTAGAAGTATTTTTTTTTTCTGGGGGCTGCGTGCTTCGGAGATGAAGGCGAAGAACTAATGATGTGTAACAATCTGCTCGGACGATAAAAAGTGCTCTAAATTCGGTTTTTGTTCTTGTAATTTGTTCTGAATTAGTAATGGGTATTTTTTTTGTCGTTTTTATTTTGCAACTTTTTGTTTTAGATTGATAGTTTCTTTTTTCTTGAAAACTTTTGTTTTAACAAATTCCAAGTAATTTTTTTGCAAGAAAACTTTTGTTTAAATTTCAATTGGTTTTTGCATGAAAACTTTTATTTTAATAAATTCTAAGTAAGTCTTTTGCTTTTGTTTAAATACATTGCAAGTGGTTTTTTGCAAGAAAAGTTTTTTTAAATAAATTTCAAGTGGTTTTTCGCAGGAAAACTTTTATTTTAATAAATTCTAAGTAAGTTTTTTGAAAGAAAACTTTTGTTTTAATAAATTCTTATGAGTTCAATACTATTTTAACGACTCTTAAATTTGCATTTTTTTACATTTCTGTTATATTTACAAATAACAAATAAAATTGTACAGTTTTTAATAAATTATTCACACGAATCGAACAATATAGGTAAAAATTCCGCAAGTACAGTAATTTAATGTTTATTCTGAGCACATCCAACAGTTGTGTTCTATTGGCATCAAGCACTTAAAGTTGGTCAACGAGCAAAATCAATTATCGGAGAAGACCGAGAAGACTTTCTATTTAATTCGAATTTAATTCCGGAGAGCCCATCGGCGGCCACAAAAGTGCCCACAGAAATTGAACGATTTCAACAGCGACTTTTAAAAACCGATGCCTATACCACATTTGAACCGCCACAAACCAAACAAATAAAGGAAAAACCGTAAATTCGTTATGTAGAGACAATAAAAGCACAGTTATGTGTAGAAACGCAACAACTTCAAACCTTTTGGAAAACTCCTCTCTTCGCGACCGGCTAAGCAATATAGTACGAAAATTCGAAACCGTTCTGAAATAGCAACTGAACCAATTAACAGTTAGGCCAATTGCGGCCGGTCATTGTCGTAGCGCGCACTAATAAGAAAATAAAAAGGCAATTTGCTGATAATGACAATAACAATAAGCGCTTCCTCTTCCCACGAAATTGCCCTTTAGGTATTTGAACATGATAGCACTGCGTCCCCCTAAAAGCGCGCCCATTACTTCTAATCAGCGCTCCCCACGAGTTACATAATTAAAAATTCCAATTTTGCTCCTTATCACCACCACACTCATAGGTATACACACACACACAAAATTTTTCACTGATAAGCCCGAAATTCGTAATGGGTATGTAAAAGTAGTATTTACCATTTAGGAGATAGTTGGCAATCAGCAGCACTTGATAAGCGTCGACCTGTTTCGTAACATTGGTCACTGAAATACGGAAAACTTGCACTTGCGATTGCAATGATGACAACGGACAATGTCACACTAACGGCCAGTAGAAGCAGCAGCAGCAGCAGCAGAAGCAGCAGCAACTCTACGAAGGTTGTGCCGAGTGTACTCGCTACCTACTTAACGTGTTGTTTGAATTTGAAACACTGCTCGCTCGGCACTTTGAATCAACTTCCCACCATCGCTCATCTGAGCCTATTTATTTAATAATAATAATAAAATACAAGCAACTTTAGAGCTGTTTGGATGAGACCGCGATTCGCCGCTCGCTGCGGAGCAAACAAGAGAGAGAGAGAGAGCGCGCGCGGGACAAACTAGAAACTCTCGTTAAAGGTCAGCAGGAAATGCATTCATCTAAATGCATCTGCAGTGCGCTTACATTTTATAATCTATAAGGCAAATGGAAAAAGGTAGATTCGAATAGGATTAAAGTACGTTGTGCGTGTGTTGCTTAGTCTCAGTTGACGGTGCTCAGTCTTGCTTTTGTAACGAACGGAGTTTCTTGCTGGACAGTTGCAGCGACCCGATCCACGCTTGCAGCTCTTCCGGGATTTCCGCGCGGTATTCGGGATCCTTACCCAGCAGCTTGTTAATCCTTTGCGGAATGTCCACGTTGATTATCTTGTTCTGGCTGAACATTATGGCCCTAATGAAGCCGTCCCTAGTGCAGAATTGCTGCTCGAAATAGACATTTTTTTCGTCCCAGTACAAAACCTGAAAATTAAAATTTTCTGCTGATTACAAAGTTATTTTTTTTTGAAATTTGACTAGAAAGAAAAATATTAAAAAAATTACTTTGGTTTTAAGTTTGTAGAAGGAAAAAAGTGGTATCGGTTTCCGGTATCGGATAGTGCAAGCTCCTTGCAAAATGTGACCGCTCGAATTGCGGATCTCGTCCAGTAAGCCAGTCCTGGCGAACCAGTGGAAGCGGCCAAAGTCGGCTTCCCTAATGTACCTCGCATTGTTCATGTGACTTAGCATAAAGTCCATGTCCTGGGTGGTGCACAGACCTAAAAATATATTTCCTTTGTTAATTTGAACTTGGCGCTTTTAAAAGACTATAGTTTAACTTTAAAGGTTGCATTAATTAAAATATGTTAAATAAGCTTAAAACAATGTCATTTATCGTATTGGAATTGTTTGCTGACTTTTCGCTTGGTTTTTTCTTTCTTGTTTTAAAGTTTTTCTGAAGTTACTTGAATATTTTGCATATGGCAACTGTTTAAAGTACTGCTGAAACTAGAATTCAAACTTCTTCTTAAAATTAAAGGTGAAATGAAATGTTATTGATCTTTGGCACAGTTTTTTTGTATTTTATAAGACTTTGAACCAATAATAAGTGATTTTCTTCTTCAAACGTAAAATTTATAAAATGAAGTTTTTTTTTGTAATTTTTAAGGAATAAGATTTGTGGAATTGTAATTATACAACATTGCATTATATTCTAAAGAGGAAATATATTTTAGGTATGGAAAACTATCATTAAAATTACATTGCATTTATATTCAAAGAAAATCATTAGCAATTATAATTTTAGTGATACTTTTCCACTGGAATTTCTTGAATTTGTTAATTAGCAGTGCTAATTTAGCACAAACCATACTTCGCTATTTTTAGCTTTGAGTTAAATGTATAACTATCGTTATTTATTTAAAAAAAACTTTAAAAACCCAGTAAATTAGGACAAAAACCAATAAAATTTCATTTTTCTAATTCAAACTTTAGTAATTTTCGCTGCAAATGAACTAAATTTGAAATTAAATTATTTGCTGTTGGGTCATCAGGTTCACCACTTATAAAATTATACGAAATATTACGGTAAAATACAAATAATACCTCATTAATTATTATCAACAGCAGTAACAAAAAAGTAGTACAAACCAGTTATATTAATTGCTTACAGTGCTTACTTTACTTTACAATCTTACAGAAAAACCGCTTCGATAAAAACCGTACACAAAAAAAAAGTTGCAATATCAAGACATTTAATTATTCATTTTGCATGTAAAAACCCTCGATTATTATTATTAAATTAAAAAATAATTAAAATCAATTATTTATAGTTTTTCTATTTATAAAACAGCAATCCCTTTAAAATTAATTTTAACCTTTTAAAATAATTTCAAAAAAAAAAATTATAAATTCATTACTTACCAGGTAAGGAATCAGTGTCTTGCACTTTAATCCTGGATTCCACATAGCTGCCGGAGACAACGACCGCAATGGTCCTCAAGAAATAATTGAGGTCCATCATGATGTAGATGAACGCCAGAAGCGCGAAAAAAATGATGACATAGACATTGATGAGGTTTATGTCCAGATCGAGATGCAGCATCCTGCCCAAAGTGAGTGATAGACGGAGCGACGTGAGACAAATGGTTGAAACGCGAAGAAAGTAGCGACGTATACAGTTAGTTTGTAATGAGTGATTAAAAAAAATGTAACGAAACAGCAAACTATCGTTAAAACTGACTTTAGCGTAAAGTCTCGACTGCGAGCGATGAACGTGAAGTGCATGAACATCGGCTGCGTTAAAGTACTTAAGTTGTTTCATCGTCAACGTCAATACACTTACGGTTTTATTTTGTATGTATTACGTACAAATACATGTATATAAGTTCATATAGGTACATAATTTAATAATTTTTCCACCTCAATATTCATTTACTTATAGTACACAGTCATTACCGCATCTATTTAGTAAGGAACAATGGTCTCTGTTGCATTTCAAATGTGAAGGCGCATTTGCAAATCGATTTGGAAATCGTTTTGTTATTCTATACGTAGTAATTAATTTTACTACTTGTCGTTTTGATGGTTTTCATGACTTATTTATGATTTTTTTTTTTTTTACTTGGTGCCAAAATTAATTTAATCACAGTTAAGGTCTATTTGCTAATTATGCGTTTAAATTGCGTACATTTGTTGTGTGCCCACATTTAATTACTGTTTTTTAAATAATTTATAAGTTGTCTTCTTAAATATATATTTTTTCTTTTTATTATTTCAACAGCTAACATTTAAATAGATATTTTTTTAAGGGTGCATTAATATATATTCATTTCAATTTATTATTTTTGGTGTTTTTCTTTTGTTTTTCTTTGACTTTTGTTTTGCTTTTTAATTAATTTTACCTTTCAAAAAACTTCTATGTTATTCATCACAAATCTTAATAAAAAATTAAATTTGTTTAAAACTATTTTATTTAAACTAATGAAGAAGTATTAATTTTCTTTTAAATTTATTTACTACTTTTGGTGTTTTTGCTTTGCTTTCTTAGATTTTTGTTCTGTTTTTTACATTTTCAAATATATAGCTTTTATTCCTCTTTAGTCTTAATTAAAAAAAAAATAAATGTTTAATACTATTTAATTTATACAGTTGAAAAGTTTTAAATTTGGTTTTTATTCCCTGGATTTTTTTGTTGTTCTTTTAATAGATTATATAATCGATAAAAACTTTTTAAAAAAATTTAATGCACTCACGTTATTCTTCGTTAGTTTAAATAAAAAAAAATCAACAAAAACAGAAGTTGTTGATATCCTTGAAACTGCGGTAAATATTTAAATACTTTGTTCCAAACATTAATTTAGCAATCATTTTGATCATTTAATTTGTTTTTATTTTTTACTTTTATAACTTAGTAATTAAACAATATCTGATATTGAATATTCAATATCCATTACGTAAATGAACAAAATGTCCTTCTTTGCTATCAAAAAAAAAAAAAAAAAAAAAAATGCTATCTAAAATGCTAAAATAATAATTTAATCGATACTAATGCACCCAATCCTAATAAACATTTTATGTACATAATTAGTATCACAAATAGGTTTCTTCTCTTTGCTAAGCTTTGGAAAATTAGCTTTTAGTGATTGCCTTGTTTTCTAAAACAACTTTTAGACACTTTTTTAAGGTAGTTTTAATATCCGAAAAGCGCAAATTTGCGCAATTAATTGCTTCTTAAAAGATTACTAGAAACTTCATTATACTCGAGCCACTTGGCCACATCCTGAGGTAATTCCGGTTTCACTTTTGTCTGACTCTCCTCGTCGTTTCTAAGGGACAACATGTGGTCCATAACTTGCTCTGCACTGCAATTAATCAGGCGAATCTTCGTGAGAATTATGGCGTTGATGAATTTATCGCTCGGGTTTATGAAGCGATGTTCCATGTAAATACTCTGCTCGTCCCAGTAGACAATCTGAAAGGAGCCAATAATTTAGTCACCTTTTAGCACTTACTCATGCTGCATCCTGTTAATTACTTTGCTGGTAATTGTGTACTTGGAAAATAACTTCACGAAGCGTCTGTATCGAACCGTGGTTCCTCCCAGAGCTAAACTACCCCCGACGCTCCGGATATACGAGTAGAGTCCGGTCCGTTCGTAAAAATCGACTTTGGCAAAGTCGAGCTCCCTGATGAACCTGGCATTGTTCATGTGGTTCAATAAAGTGTCCACGTCATTCGTTATGCAAATTCCTGGAAAGTGCAATCGATGTACTTACTCAATTAAGCGAGGCCGTGCAAAAATTCGCAATGAAAAGCAAATAAATTAAATTAAAAAAAAGTAACTGAACAAGGCAATCTTACCATTAATGGTGGTCTCGTCCATAACGAAGGCTCTTTTTTTGCACATTCGTGCCAAAATTACCGTGACGAAACTCCTTAGGAAGTAATGCAGTTCTAAATTTATATACAAAAACAGAATCACCAGCAGGACGACGCATAATGCGTAACACAAGATCATTTTTCAATGCGGATTTTTTTTTAATTTGTCTAATTACTATGGGTTCTCATCACAGCACTCGAAGCAATTACCACCGGTGTTTATGCACGAAGGCAAATTTCCCAATTGTATCTACAATATTTCTATTGGCAATAATTTGTTTGTTATTAGTTGTCGACTTGCTTGCGAAACAATTCAAATAAACAATTTTCAGATTGCGTGCTTTCGCAAGGCGAATCATTTTTCGTTCTCGTCGGCGGCCAGAACTGTTTCTGCCCTTTATAGCGCACCACGGGTGTCGATAGAGCAACGCGTGCGTGTTTGCGCCCCCGCGAGGAAAAGCGCGCGTGCCGCCCCCCAGAAAGCTCACGCACTAAAATTTTCCTCCGCCGCCGCAATTCAAAATTAACGGCACTTTGAAAGTAAAAATTTCACTGGAAAAACAGCAATAAAATTGCAAAATTTACCGCGAAAAAAAAGTGCGAATTTCAAGCCCAATGATTCTTTTTTAGCATTATTTGTTGTTGCATTTGCATTTTGCACTAAATACCGCAGAGAAAATAAACAATCCGTTGTTGTTTTCTATCAGGCCAGCAGAAGAACGCAATGGTAGGATGGCTAGTGTTGTCTAGTTGGTTCATAGATGCACCAAGGGTTTGTTGAACTCGCATGCTGGTTCTGTTGAACGGTCAGCACCCACGGCCGCTGAAGATATCTGCTGCTTGGATTACGGGCCCATCGGATGCACTGAATGTGTGTGGGGCCGGGCGCGCCAACGGAAACTTGAAGCAATGAAGCGCGTCGTCGCTCTTGCGGATGCACTATGACTGTGCTCTGCTGCTCTGTTTTTCACCTGTAACCCATCTCGAGGCGGCCAGCAATTACGCAAAAACCGACCGACGATCAACATTCAAAGCAAACGTCAAACAAATGAGTCGCCCATCATAATAAGTTCTCGTTATATCACCCGCAATGCGAAGGTGCCAAAGTTTCGCAACTTCGGAGAAAGTCGAAACGTACTTTTATAGATTTCGGATGGCGCGTGAAGGACCAATCGGGAATGTTAATTGTTTGTGGTGGTCACTGGACCGGTATTTCCAATCAACTTCTTTTTTTTTTGTTCTCCTTAAAAATTAACTCTTTGTTTTTTCTGTTTCTTTCAAGGAATTTTAGGTTGGCATTTTCTTTTCTTAGAATGCGCTTTTACGTCGTTTTAGAATTTTAATTAATTTTGGCCGTCTCAAATGGATTTTTCTGATTATTTCAAGAAATTATAACTGACGTCACTTACTAGTAATTTTGTTGTTACTTTTTTGGCATTTTTTTTTTCAATTTCTCAGTTTTATAGATGTTTCTTCTAGTTGGTAAAATTTGTCAGTAGTTTTCGTTTACGAGACTATTTATACTGAAATTTAAACATGCTTATCATGTTTTTACCAAAGTTTAATTAATTTATAAATAATTATAGCACCAAGCACATAAATTTATTGGGAAAATTATTTTGCAATCGCTTTGAAACAATTTACGTTTTTCTGGTCAAATTGATGCACAAATAATAGCTAACTTTGAATTGTTTGCAAAAACTTTAATGGCGAATCTTTTTATTTTTGAGGCAAATAAAACAATTAGAACAATGGGAAAAATATACTACTTAAAACAAAATATTTGCATGTTGCTAAATTGCTTTGAGAATTTTTTGTAATTTGTTAATTTTGAAAAATTTTGGGCCGTTAATCCCTATTTTGTAATATTATTTTAATATTGCTTCTCTTCCTGGTGAAAATCCTTGTATTCTTTGTAATTTTTCAGTCAATTACAAATAAAAATGCTACTAAATGCTAAATTGCTTTGAATTTATTGTTTAACCTTCGCGTAGAATCTAATAAAGCGACAGTATAAATGAAAATAAGTGACATTTGATGGCTTAAAACAATCTATGTTAAATTAAAAGCGTAAATTACTTAAAAAAATGTTTATTTTATAGTACAAAATTATCATTTTTATTAACAGAAAAAAACATGTGAAATTATAAATTACTAAACAAAGAGATTTTTAAGTGACTTAATAAGAAATAGAAATTTTAGAGTATTTTTTAAATATTCAAAAAATACATTTTAAAAAGTATACACTAAATTTATAAATAATAATAGAAAAATAACTAACAACTAATTACACCAAGGTTCATCAGAATCTTTGTAAGGTTCCAAAGGCAAATCATACATAAAAGGAAAAACAGGATCACTATCACCAATTTCTCTTTTTATAAAAAAATACTCTTCGTTGAACACATCAGGCGAAAACATGACGCCAGCTTCGAACGACCTAATGCTGCAACTGAAATCTTTTCGCAATTTGCCGCCCCACGCAGAAATTGAAATATTAGCGCTGGTCAGTAAAAACCAAGCTAATTTCGTCAAACAAGGGGAAACACGGCAATAACTTTTAATATGAGGCATTGCTCTTGTTCTTCCTGTGCCATCAGCTTTCCAAACACTAAACAAACAAAAAAACATTAAAAAAAATTAAATAACAAAATTCAAAAATTAATTACTGTAAGTATTCCTTTAGCCACGGCTGTTTAGCATTAACTGATTTCTGATAAGGCAAACAGCCCCCTCCTTGTGGACCAAAATGGCTTTGCAATACATTATTAACTGTGGGATATACCAAATTCAAAGTGGCATTAGGAGTATTTGGCAAAGGTCCCTTTTTATGACTTGCCAAACTTCTGAGTAACACCGGCCGCAACCAATCGCCAGCAGTTTTTCCGAAAGAACCCAAACTGGAAGATTGGGCTATTACGCCCCAAGAAAGAGCCCCTTCGCTATCTGGGCCAGTTTTTACTGGTAAGTCACAGTGTTTGCTTAAAAGGTCGCCTACTTTTTGCAAATGGGCACCGTTTTTTCCGGCAAAATGCTGCCCAGGGACTGAACAAACAAAAAATACTCTGAAAACAAAAAATTAAGTTTTTATAAAAGAATAGTAAAGAAAAAAAAAACATACTTAACAGCAGAAAAATCAGCGCGTTTTACTAACTGAATCCATTCTTTTAGCAAAGGTGTGCTGTAGGAATTTAAATAAAATAATAAATCGGTTTTGAAGCCTGTGGGACCAGCGCATTCATAATCATTCTTCGTGTCATCCATTTTCGGACACTCGGGACTCATCCATAGTCCTTGATTGTAATGGTTCCAGTCTTCGTAGTATAAATTAGCAGTGGAAACTACGATTCTAATGCTTTCATTTTCGTATTTATAAATTCCTATTTTACTGCAATACAAAAATTAATAATTTTTTTTTGTTTTTGATTCAGTAAGTAAACGTACGAATGGTGAACTCCAAACGGGTCTTTCAGTTTTTGTTCATGGGCTTTCACATGGGGTAAGTTTTTTGCAATGTAAACATCCATCATAGGAAATTCATATCCATAAATTATGGTCATTGGTACTTTACTAAAAAAACCATATTCAGAATTTATAATTTACAAAAATGGAAAATAAAATATTTACTGCAAATTATGAACTTCATATTGTTCCATTAGCCAGCTAATATCAATCATGAAATTTATTTGCAAGGAATTGATCAATTTACCTAAGCTAGGACATATCAAATCTAAAAATAAAGAGTTAAAAATAAAATAGGAAATGTTTAAAATAAATAAATCAAATGAAAAAAATATACAAAAAGCAAATACCTGGGAATGAAATGCAGTTATATCCATCTAATGTCTGATGGGCTTCTGGAACTTTAGTGAAAAATATATTATAAGGAGCACAAAGTTCAAGTCTCTCCTTCATATTTTTGGCGGTGTTTTTTATAAATCTGTAAGACTTCTCTTTATTTGTTTCAAATATCTTCTCTGGTTTCAATTTACTTCCGTAAATTTTTGCAATTGGTTTCACTTCATTTTTATTATCTTTCTTGTTTAAATCAT
Organism: Holobus sp. GC000080; assembly: GCA_030556065.1. NCBI lineage: Eukaryota > Metazoa > Arthropoda > Insecta > Coleoptera > Staphylinidae > Holobus > Holobus sp. GC000080. The sequence continues at coordinate 700 of JASKGO010003847.1, read as the reverse complement.
TACTTTGAGTAATTTTTGGGCTTTCATTGGTGGCATTTGGTTTTTTGGTTGATGAAGTACTGGGCCCTGGTTGCCCAGGTTTATTTGATTTTTCAAGATCTTTTAGTACAGCCAATTGATCTAAATAAACTTGAGGATCCTGTTTAAATGAATCAGGGAATGTAGGTTTTGAAGTTATGGGCAAAAATGGTATTACTGGAATTAAACAAATATTACCATTACCAATTTACTATGCAAAAATAAAATAATTATTGGTTTAATTTGTACATACAATGAGGATGTTGGTATTCGAGAAAATGATGTGGATTTCTTCTGTAACAACGCTCAGCATGAGGGCAATTTTCTTTCTTAGCTTTCTTTCGAGATTCAGAATCAACTAAAATTTATTAAATATATTAAACCTACTAAAATCATTATAATGGACTTACAAATACCAGGTCTTTTAACTTGTGCAGACATGCTGTTTTAATTTAGTTTCTTAAAATATAAATTCCTTTCCAAAGAAAATCAAAACTGTTTTTGCTGTTATCCTTAGTTATCCTTTTTAAGAAGTTGGTGAAGTTGGGTTAAGACCAGACGGTTAATTTTCATAGACCTATAATGAATGGACACACTGATGAGAGAGATAGACCGAGGAAAATGCACATAACCGTGTGGACGGGGCAGTTGGCTGTGACTTGACGAAAAAAAACTCAAATTT
>JASKGO010003840.1:0-70736 GCA_030556065.1 Holobus sp. GC000080 | reverse complement strand
TCATATTAGACACGCATTTTACACACTCATCAATATTTTCGACACACTTGGAGAAAGTAAGAAGATCTTAAGAAGACATCTTTTTGACGTAACTGAATTGCATGTATTTTTTTTTTATTCCCTCTATTTGATCTTTTGATTGTATTTTTATTGTTGTTACTTTATTGTCAATTTTATTGATTTTTTTTTTAATTCATTTATTTGAATAGTGTTTTTTTGCAAAAGGATTGTAAAATATTGGCTCTGCAATATTTTTAATTTTGTTTGATTTGTCTGTAAATTTATTTATAAATTTACTTTACAGAGTTTTCCTTACTCTCAACTAATCTACAATCATAATAAGTATATTAAATGTTTAAATGGAAGAACTTTTTAAGAAGGTTGAAAATTAATATAAATCTAATGCATTTATTAATGCAATCCATCGATGCACAATATCTCAAAGAACTTACGGAAAAGTTATTGCCATACATTATATTGATCAATGTCATTTAGTCACTATGATTTCAGATTATTTGTAGATGAAAATTTGGTTTCTCAAAGTTTCACATTTATTTATATCTTTAAAACCACTATTAGGAAAATCTATTTTTAATTTTCTTTTTGTCCTAAAAATATCTTGATAAAAGCAGAAGCAATGTTTGCATTTTTTTTTAAATGAAGAATTTAACAAATTCAATATTGAAACAAAAATATGCTACAGTAGATCAAACCTAATGAATATTTACGTAAAAATTTTATTCAAAACTGGCATTCCAAATTTCGGAGAGTTTCAATTCAATGTATCAGGAATTGTAGATGCATAGCCATGGGTACTTTACTCGTATTATGTGACTTCAAGTGATCGAATTGTATGCGACCGCCATTGCAAACTCTGCTGAAGTTGGCTGCGGTTCGGGTTAGCTCAATGAGAAAATTATACAAAGTTGTCGGTAAATTCGATTAAATACTTGGTTATACATATAATTAAGTATGAGGTAGACTGAGACTACTTGACTTCATTTTCAATTCAATCTACTTTTATGAAATTAGGGATTGTCAAGTGCCCGTATCCCGAATAAATTTGTATGTGAGAATTACTAGAGGACTGGCAATTATAGTTTTATAATTACTCTAGTGTTATAGCATAAAATTTCTTCTACAAAAATGAAAGTGCAATTGACAATAATTTTTTGCCACTAATTTAAATGGATTAAAAATTCATTTTTGCTAATTTTATTGAATTATTTAGCGGAATCGAAATAAAAAATAAACTTTTTCATGCATTAATGAAAAAAATATTTTTCATTCCGATTTTATAACAAAATTGTTAATAAATTATTGTAATTTTTTTATGGAATAATTAATTATTGGCCTATAAAAAAATAATGCATATAAAACAAAACATCATTTTGTTTATATGATACCAGCACAACCGTATGAAAACCGTAAATGAATGTTTCATTATTTGGTATAGAATACTTCATTATTTAATTTAAAAAAATGTAAAAAAATAGAAGAAATTCCATTAAAAATATTTTTTTTATAACCTAAACCCTGTTTAATTAAAAGGTTGTTATCTTTCAAGATATTTTAACTTATTCGACTAAAAAAATTTATTTAAATTCGAAATTTATAAATTTTGTTCTGCAATAAGTTCAGTTCAACAAGTTCAACTTTTAGAAATAAACAATAATAAATGCAGGCAAGTTCGCTTCAATAATTATGAAATTGCATGTTTTAAAGCAATTTATAATCCAATAAAATAATTATGCAAAAATATGCTTCAAAAACAAATTAAATTACAATAACAAACCATTTTCTAAATTTCCATTATCAACTTTAAATACAATTCACAATTGAAAAAAAAAGAAAAGAATAAAAACCGAAAACACCAAAAAGACGAAACAAGTACTGTAACCTGGACAAACAAAACAATTTTCAAAAAATGACAACCTATACAGTGAAATAAGTCAAGAACACACCAAGAATAAAAACAGAAATTCAATAGGACTCTCAGAATGTCATCAAAATTTCCAGTGGAAGGCGACTGTACGTCGAAGGGAGTCTTCAGACAGCCCCGACAAGATATCCTGGAGGATTGCGTGTCGTCTGCTTCGCAGTACTTGTTGAACGCCGACTCTTTATGCAAAGTGAGCGATTTCAACTTGAACCATGTGCGGGAAAACTTGTCAAAGATGGAGTTTCTGCGAGGACAAGAACGCGCCGTCAACTGGTTGTACAATGAGAACGTGGTGGATAATGTGGTACGGAATATTAATGTTAATAAAACCACAAAGAATCACAACTCAATCTCAAACAGAAGCAGTGCGTCGAAGGACACGGACATCCTTCGTCTGCAAACCAGGGAAACCTCCATCGGATGGTGCAACACTCCGCATGTTGCCTTCGTAGCCAAGGAGGGTCAGCCGGCGCAAGGTTCGAGTGTGATAAAAAGGCTGAAGACACTGGCGGATTTTCCGGCTGTTATCGCTACTGTCAACAACACGTTCAAAACCAGGACGCCATCGAAATCGAGAGCTTCGAATCAGATGAAGAGTGTCAACACAGTGAAGAGTATCGAAATAAGATACGACGACGATTACCTTCACCTCTCCGATCTGTCTACCGGGGACGAACCTTCAAAAGAAACGGCTCCAACCAACGAATTTATCTATCGTCTCAACGAAATTCCAGCGCACCCAGAAACAACTGAAGAAGCCCTCAGATTCTTGCTGCACAAACGCAAAGTCGAGAAAATGATCAGGAATCAACTTTGCGGAAGAACCGATAACGACACTCAATGCGAAATCGATTCGAAGACGAAAACAATTCAGACCAATTCGAAGCAGTACAGGGCACAGGCGGTTCAAACGGAACAACAACCTCGGGAGAAAAAATTGAACAGGGAGCAGATTGTGAAACTGTTGAGAGACACAATCGAGACCAGCGACTCCACAACTGAACCTATACCGATATTAAGTACAGCATCTACTATTGGAACGCAGTCGCAATCGTCGTGGGGATGCGGCTCCAAATCGAAAATCAGTAAGGCCTTTCAAATGTTAGAACACGTGTCCACAAACGAACTGTACACTCTGGCCTGGATCATTAGCAACATGTTACGCAATCAAAACGATGCTTATAGAAATCTCGTAATCGACGGTCCGCGCCAAAAACACGAAAGTGAAGAAAATAACTTCGATAACGACTCCGATTATTCATAATTAGTACACATCAATCCCTGATATATATATTTGCAAGTTATGTAATAATAGTAATTTAGAAACTCAAAACCGTGTATTAACATTGCGTCCAAAGGCAATCAAACGTGCAAAACTACGAAATAGTTTGTGGTTTTGTTTCGTTTTTTCCGCAATAAATGACAAACCGTATTTTCTCGTTGCAGATTTCAGTTGGCACACAATCAAATCCCTGGTGAGACTTCATCCCCCAGAATTCTGAAAATGAAAACCCTTCGAGGACTACTACTACTTGAATGTGTCGCGCACACTGAGGGGTGGCATTCGTGATGATGATGACAATGAAGGAATTTATAAGAACGTGTCGCAAAATAAATTTTCAAAGTTCTACTTCTACCTTAAAGACAAGATCTTCGAGACACAAATAACCACAAACAAATTCTTACCGCTAGTAAATAATTACTGTTGTTAAACTATGTAGGTAAAGTAGTTGCCGTTTTTGTTATTTTGGTAAGCGTTTATTCAAGAAGCCTATTGAATTTTTTGTATACTGTGAATGCAATATAAATACTATACTGAAGAAAAAAAAACTCTAATCGAAACTTAATTGCTTACTGCTGTCAACTAAACAGAGCAAAATTTGCATTGTAATTTGTAATTAGGACAATTTCGGCAAATTAACATTTGGGATTAACCCAAAATTCAAATTCTTCTAATGCACGGAAATCGAAATGCAAATTGGTTTAAGTGGCCAAAGCGCATTGCGTGTATGTATTTTTATTCTAACCTTGGGTACAATAATGAATTTAGTAAATTTTCCTCAATGCTTTCATTGCAAATCAATATAAATGGACTATAATTGCAAACACTCTTAACAATGCACTTTATAAAAAGAAAAGAAAAACAAGTAAACAGAGTGGTATATCGTGAATTACCTTATTTGGTGTTGAAGATTAAGCACAAACGTTTGCTTTGGGATCCCACATACCTTGTGTAATCAAACTGGGTAATCCTATGAGCAGACACTGCATTTAATGTTCGCAACATAACCGGAAAACAATAAAATCCGGCGTTGTTTTCGGTGTAAATTAAATAATAACTAGGTATGCGCTTAGTGCAGCGGACACGGCGTCGACTAAAATGCGATATTCGCTGTTGGATGGATGAGTAAGGGTCTGCACGTTCGGACATTAGTCATCGCTCACATCCACATGCTTTATCGACGTTGGAGCGATAAGGACGACGCGCGTCGCGGACGGCGACGACTTTCGAGACCGCGCACGCGGCTTGACATCGTGCGTCGCGACGCCGAGGCAGGAGCATAGCACCGAGCCAGTATTTCGTAATACTACTACAACTGCATGCTACACACATGACTATACGAGCCTTCCCCCTTCTTTATTTCTTTCCGCGATTACGACACGACAATTACGTTTGCATATGCGAGCAAGAGTCTTAAGGGTCCCTATACTTGTCGCATCAGTCACCCCCTTCGCCGATCTCGCGACTTCAAAGGTTGCTCTCGAAAAAAGGGAAGGTGCGATCGAATTGCGGTTCGACTGCTGCAGCAATTACACACTAGGTTACTTTTTTATTGGAAACGCGTGGCATTACTTATCCAATGCTTTATCTGCGTTAATTAAAGTTTTTTTTAACAATCAAGCTGAAGTTTTTTTTTGAATTGGAAGTTTGGATTGTTTAAAGTTGGAGCGCATACTAAAACTTTAAGAGGCGTCAAGTGAATAATTCTTAAAACGTTTAAAAAGATTTCTTTAATAGAAATAAATAACGTCTTAAATGTGCAAATAAAACTTTGCAAATAAATGTTTTGTGAGTTTCGAATAGCGCGGCCCGGCAAAGAATGAGCTTGTTTAGGAATACCAAAAAGTTTTTCTCCCGAGGTATTTCTGTCTGCAACTCGACGGTCGCTTTATAATGCAAAAGTCGATTTTTATTTTTCTAAAATTTTTCGGTTCAAATGAATTGTTATGAAATGAATTCTTTGAACAAAAAAAAAAAAACTAACAAAAATAAAATAAATATATTGTTAGGGACATTAATTAGTACTAATTAAAATTATTTAGATTAATTTAATGAATTATTTATTATTAATTATCTTTAAAAAAAACTGCTTTTTTAAACCTATAAAAAATTTATACTATTTCGCGGGAAAATTAAAACAATAATTTAATGAATTATTTATTATTAATTATCTTTAAAAAAAACTGCTTTTTTAAACCAATAAAAAATTTATACCATTTCGCGGGAAAATTAAAACAATAAAAACTTGTGAAAAGTCTACAAAAAATTATAAAATAAAAATATTTTCATTATGACATTTGAACAACATTCTTAAGTAATTAATTTTAGTATGTATTTTACACCTTGTATATGTAAACTTTGAATAAAATCAGCTAAATTTAGTTTGAACTAAATTTTCAGTTCGAACTCTATCAACGCGCTTATACGTCTTTAAAAAACATTTTTAATTGCATAACAAATTATTAATTAATAAAAATAGTAATATATTGTGAAAACTTTTGAAATTGATTTGGTAATAGAATGAAAATCCTAAATGATATTTTTTATTATTAAATACTATTTTCTGTATTTCACATCCCTGAAGAAGTTCTTTATTAACAAAACTTATAAAGAGCATAAAAAATTCCATTAAACGGAGCACATAAAAATGAAAATAATTTCAGATATCAGTGTTCATTGAAATGCGTTCGATTTTAAAAAGAAAATTTCATTTAATTATTCCAAATTTCAATTTCAAATTATTTTAATTTTTATGTGCCCCGATCAATTAATATACTACGACTTTTAATGAATATTTATAAGGTTCTCTAAGTTTTAATCTTAAAGAACTTCTAAAATTTATCAATAATGCTATATACAAAGTAAATTCAGCTTCGTACACAGGCCTGACCTCCTACGAAGACAATAAATACCTGGCAAAAAGATAATTGCCGAAAGTTTATTAATATAGTTACTTTGCTATATATTATTAATAAAGTTGTATTTATAACTTGCTAGTATTATTGTTATTGTTATACTGAATAAATTATTATTATTATTATTAATACAGAAAGCAGTCTTTAATAAGCAAAAAATATCGTTATAAGATTTTTATTCCTTAATTAGATTAATCTCAAAATTATGCAAATTTTAATATAATTTAAAATATTTCGTTGATTATGCAATTAAACAGTTATATCTAAAAAAATATATAATTGCACATCAATAGCCAACAATGAATAAAAGCTACTAATTTTCATAAAAGAGAGAAGCGTTTTTGGGAAGGAAAATTAAAAAGAATCCTTCGAGCCGGATTTGAACCAGCGACCTATGGATAGCTATCAATTGTTAACATTCTACAGTCCACCGCTCTACCAACTGAGCTATCGAAGGTTATTAACTGTTTAAAAAAATATCAACAATTGCACTAATTATTGGGATATTTTATAACAAATTGATAGATTTCGATAAGAAATATTTTTAAACTTATTGATATGATTAGAAAGAAAAATTGTTCAATCAGAATTTAAATTTAATTGTTTCGAAGGAAATCAACTCAAGCGAATAATGAGAAAAAGGATAAAAAGGATCCTTCGAGCCGGATTTGAACCAGCGACCTATGGATAGCCACAATTTTAACAATCTACAGTCCACCGCTCTACCAACTGAGCTATCGAAGGTTGTTAAACGCAAAAAGACTGTCGAAAAATACGAGCAAGTAATAAAAGTGGATCAACAAAGTCAGCGATTAAATAATAATTATGAGAGACGTGGTGAAAGTCGATATACCAGAGGTATACTTTCAATGCAATAATACATTAACGAAACGCACCTTCTCCAATACCCATACTCTATACGTCAAACACATGCCTCTGCCGGAAAGAGTTGAGTTTGCTTTAACGAAATTGTTTATTTATATATACTTTAATTTGTTAACACATATCCAATCGTATTATATTTCTCTTCTTATGATAGTTTATTACACGAAGAGGAAGCATAAAATAAAAACTAACGGAATTACTAAGAAGTAGTTGAAGCGTTTCAAATAAAATTACAAAAATATAGAAAATATGGAAAGTGCACAGTACAAAAAATTACTTCAAGTCTCTGTGAAAATCGATATAAAGTGTCTCCTTCGTATACATTATTATATTTAGAGTCTGCATATAACGCAGCTCTTGCTCTTTACAGATGAAGTAAGTAAAGAAAGCTTTAAAACCCTTGAATGCGTGGATCGATTGACCGCAACGCAAACAGCAATTGAAAGAAATTGATTTTCGAAGACCTTTCGCATACGTGTGAAATGCGAAACCGTCCGCTTTGAATATTTAACAATTGTATAATGAGGTAACTCCGGTTACTTTCTACCCTTCTAGACACCCTTTTCAAGTCGAAGCTTCCGCAAAAAGAATCCTTCGAGCCGGATTTGAACCAGCGACCTATGGATAGCCATCATTTGTTAACATTCTACAGTCCACCGCTCTACCAACTGAGCTATCGAAGGTTATTAATTATAACAAAAAAAAAAACAACAATTGCACTAATTATGTATTTGAATTTGATCAATTTAACCAATTTTAGATTAATTCCATCTTTTGAATTGACGACAAACAAAAATTACTCATTTAGAAAACAATTTTTCTGCATTCCTATCCTAAAGTACACACTTCCCGGTCGTATCTCAGTCCGGAAAGTATAACTTTTCTGTGGCGATTCTGATTGAAGAGTGTTCAGATTAGTTTGGCCTTATATCATTCGCTTGCCAAGAAATTCAACTACCCGGTCTAGTATCATAGAAATTGTACTATGTACTATTAATTGTTACAAAGCAATATCGAACTGAGCGAATCATTAAAAAAGGGACAAAAAGAATCCTTCGAGCCGGATTTGAACCAGCGACCTATGGATAGCCATCATTTGTTAACTTTCTACAGTCCACCGCTCTACCAACTGAGCTATCGAAGGTTATTAATTGTTAAAAATATCCAGAATTATTGATACTTTGCCTCCTACTTATTAAAAACATTATCTAATATTTTTACACTTAGCTGGTCGGCAATTAAAAGCATTTAAAAAGTAATTACTTATTTATTATAATGAACTTTTTATCAAGAAAAATATGACATAATCAGAAAAAAAAAACACAGACAAGATAAGCTGGCAATTCGTCTGAAATGTGAAAAAATTGGATCCGCTGTGCGAAAGTGCGAAAAAATGAAGTGAATTATTGGCTCTAAGCGCACCAGCGGTAGAAACTCGCGCGACAAATTTGACGCCAACGCTAAGCTCTCTCAGACGAATGATATAACACACGTGGTGCGACAAAACTGCGCGAATTGCGACAACGACGATACAGGAACTGTGAAGTAAAAAACACTCACCGGACTCGCTTCCGGACAATCCGCCACGTCCGCCTTTTCCGTCCGAATTCCATTCCTCTTCTGCAAAAAAAAAAAACACAAAAAACATTAACGCATCCATTTACTGGTTATTCGATCGTTGCTTTTAAAATTTTCCATCACCCACACACGTATGCCACATTATTACATTATTACACATATTATGGATTCAGGCAATCATCATTGTAATGGCTGCGTCGAGTGTAATATTACCTGAACACGTCTCAGAATCGGGCGCTCGATCATCATCATCATCGTTATTGCAACATTTACTACACCTCGAACACATACTGGTGGCTGATAACTTGGATTATTATTGGTTTCCGTTCGCAGTATTGTCTACAATGCATTCTAAATGCTTCGTTGCACTCATCAGAATATATTCCAACCGGAATACTGTACGTTCGTTATGATGGAATTATTTCATTGATACGGACGGTTGAAAATCTATTGTTTAGATTTAAGTTTAATTGCATCACGTACTTTTAAATGTAATAGTAAAAATTGTTTCAAATATGAATTGAATCAAGAATCAAAAGACGCAATTTGGCAAGCAACAGTAGTCTTTTTAATCAACGGAGTTTTTCCTTTTGTTATTAATTCATTTGAATAAATTTGATTTTTTAAATATCAGGTAAAGAGAATGACCAAAAAAAATCACAAAGGTAGCAACATATAAATGATAAGATTGAGAGTTGATTTAAGAAGTTCATATCATTGTCTCAAGCTATCTTTGTAAGAACAGTTTGACTGACAGCTGCAAGTTTTTGTCTGACAGCTGCAATAACTCCCGGCGCCTGCACTATCAAAGACCCTGGCACAATCTCAGGTGAACGAAATATTTTCCAAAAGAAAATTCAAATCTTTTATCTATACAAAGTAAAGTCGCCAAGTTCTATCTATCATTATGCAGTGTTTGTTGGCACTTAAAGTACTGATTATAGGGTTCTCGTTGAAGGGTTAAAGTGGGTTAAAGTAACATCTAAAATTGGTAAGAAATTAAGATATATTGATTTAGTTAATAAGCTACCTGTTTGATAAAATGCTTAAATTATTCTTAAAAGCAGCTCTTATAATCTAAAAATATTATTAACGTGAAAATATAACGAAATTAGAAATATACAGAATGCTTTTTATAAAATAGGAAAACACTTCATTGAGCTAATAGGATTTCCAAACTTCAGAGCGAAATTTTGCAGACCCCCATAAAATATAATAATAAAAAAAGTATTTTCAAAAAATATTATATTTTTGCAATTATTTTGTAGTATTTGATACAAAAGAACTGTAATTTTTTTTTATCGATTAAGTGCTACTTTTTAACTGGCGATATTCGTTTCAAAAATCATATACAGGAAACGCAAGTGAGCACGCAAAATTTATCCACATAATTATATCCGACGACATTTAATGTGGCGAACGAGGGTGCAGTTCATGTGTGTAGTGCATGCCATAATCAAAAGTAATAAACGTGTGATGTTGAAGCGAATATAGAGAATTTAACGATACAAATTCATGCTTTAGTTGTCACTCAAATAAAAGCGCTGTAGCAAAAGTTCATTAAACTAAATTAGCTAGTTGTAAGTTACAAGACTAAAAACAACTTGAAAAAATATAAAAACTGAATCTAAATGTAGTAACTAGTAACTGAATTCAGGATGAAAACAACAACAAAATTGGCAAACAATGTTGGTTTAAGCATACCTATATTGCACATAGTACATGTACACAAAATTCAATTTACTAATTAAACGTATACCGATCTTTGCATCACTAATTTTCCAGAGAGTTTCATTAATTATTTATGACGAATTATCGTCATCGCATATACTAACTACATGCTATATACACAGTGGCTGAAGATTCCGGCGAAACAACAGTGGATGGGTTAATTACACGTGTGCCAAATGAGCTGCATTTACAATGACCTTATTTGTATACTCGAGACAAGCATCTACTGTGAACCCATCCTAGATGTTGATGATGATGATGTTATTAATGAATCCGGTTAATTAATTACAGGATGACACGCACCAGCCCGATTCTATTACGGTACTCTTTTATATTTCATCTTTTTCGATTCGCGCCACAATGTAAATGCATTATTGCATTTCATATTGCTCAAAGGAATAGTTTCGCAAGCAAATTTCGCTAGTGGAAAAGCGTAGGTCAAGGACACCGAGATGCTGTAAGGGATGCTGCGCTCATCCCAGACTGTCTGCAAAATTTCGCTCCTTGCTATTCTTTTTGTTTTGCTTCGCCAAAAATTTCCCCCCTTTAAGCTGGCAACTACAGCTATACTGTGGTTTTTACTTGTTGGCGCCAAAACGAATACGGAAATGGAGAAATCACTTTATTTATAGAGCACCGCCACTGGAGTGCACAGTTCTTGAACTCGTCGCACAAATGACTATCCTAAAACGCACTATTTTTGGAAACAACTTTGTCTTCATCAGACAAACCATTTCTTTATCTACTTTTTCTATATTTTATTCTGAATTCTTGCAAGTGAATTTCTGTAAAAATAAAAACCACGAGAAAATGTTTTGCAGTATTTATGTATGGTATAAAAAGCGAATGATTTTATAAGCGTGCGGAGAGAGAGTCGACGTCGCGACGCTCTTTAGTGGACGAGGCTCGCCGCGTGACTACTCCACGGCTACGACGCCGCCCTACTGGGTGCTGCCTCCCGTTAGCGCTACTAGGGGTCGATAATAGACACACGGAGCGCCCCCAGATACCTACATGTGCGACTGAACTGCCTAATGCGTCGGGGTCCAAATTGAACGTGGTTACTAATAATGTGCCCTTTTCCTGCTTATTACCTCCGCACCTAACCACGCCATTCCTTTATCCACCCTCGCTTATACACACTTATCGAAAACTTGCCAAATTCTTCGCAACTTCAAACAAGAACTTGGACCATATTAAATGCAGTCACTAAAAGCTCGTTGTTTTTCCAGATGATAGCGCTTTCCGTTTGGACAATTTGAATTTTAAATCAGGTTTACGCAAGAACCCGCTCATTCCCATACACAGTAGACGTACAGGGGGATTCAAAAGTGCCATATCTATTTTATAAATAAAATTAAAAATGTTTTAAACTTAAAAGCTCAAGAGAGGGAGCCCTAAAACAGCATCAGCAATCAGTATAATCATGTGACGTGTTTGGCAAAAACGTTATTTGAAAAATAATTCAAATTTAGCAACTAAAAATATTTGTTAGAAATCTCAGAATTAACAACAGTTGAATGACCCTGTACGAACAATCGGATCGAGTACGTCGACTTGGAATTGTTGAATTATTAATCCACTTCGGAGGAATTTTATTATGATCAATTGGCAGTCCCTTGTAGGGCGCCACAGGCTCTAAACACTATAAATTGATTTGCTCTTTTGAAATTGCAAGTGAGTCACCGGGTTTAGCTCTACTAGTTGAAATGGTTTGCTATTCAATCAAACGTTCTATAACTTATTTAGAATGCAATTATAATGGAGAGCAAATTAAATGCTGTAAACTTGTTTCTGTATTTCTATATTTCCGATTGCGAATGGGATTATTTTATTTCGGAATTATTGTTGTAGTAAAATATGTCAGTTGCAATGGCGTAAATAGAGCATTATCGTAAATAGAAATCTGAAATTAATAGTGCTATAAAATTAAATTTAAAGTTCCTTTAATCTTAATCTGCTTTATAGATATAGTTCTAATTAAAAATAAATGCTTAAAAGTATATCAACATTATTTATTTTTACTTTTATTAATTTATAAACACTAACAATATCTTCATTTAAATGATGACATCTTCCGGCAAATATATTTAGTCCAATAAAAGAACAATTAGAAAGAAAGTCAAATAATGTCGTAATAAGATTTTTAAATAAAGCCATTATCTGGACCGTTGTTTGAATCATTGGATTGACTGAAAACAATAATTAAAAATCTGTAAAATAAATCCTTCGAGCCGGATTTGAACCAGCGACCTATGGATAGCTATCAATTGTTAACATTCTACAGTCCACCGCTCTACCAACTGAGCTATCGAAGGTTATTAATTATTTAAAAAAAATCAGCGATTGCACTAATTATGTATTTGATCTAAATCAATTTGGTATGTCACACCAATTTAAGATTAAATAAATCATTTGAATTGACGACAAACAAAAATTACTCATTTTGAAAACAATTTTTCTGCATATCTATCCTAAAGTACACACTTCCCGGTCGTATTTCAGTCCGGAAAGTAAAACTTTTCTGAGACTATACTGATTGAAGAGTGTTCAGATTAGTTTGGCCTTATATCATTCGCCTGGCAAGAAATTCAACTACCCGGTCTAGTATCATAGAAATTGTACTATGTACTATTAATTGTTACAAAGCAATATCGAACTGAGCGACTCATTAAAAAATGAACAAAAAGAATCCTTCGAGCCGGATTTGAACCAGCGACCTATGGATAGTCATCATTTGTTAATATTCTACAGTCCACCGCTCTACCAACTGAGCTATCGAAGGTTATTATTTATAAAAAAAAAGTTCAAACGCAGTGTTGTTCCAGATGTAACAAACATTTTTATTTTCAAATATTGAACAGAAGATTCTGATAAGAAAACGGTTTTTAAAAGACTACGAATTGTTATTGTTTTTAAAAAATTGAATCAATAGTAGCCATAACAATATTTTATAAGGAACTCAATCCTAAGTTGTAAGTAAATTAATCAACTATTAAAAAATAATTATTAAAACTTAAAAATGAATTAGGAATAAAAAAAACGCATTTAATTTAATTAAAGGAAGACACTTCATTAAAATCAGTTATAGGAAGTTTGAAAGTTACTAATAAAATTTGCTTGATATGCAGTGGGAGACAAAGTAACTAATTGCAATAGTTGCAAAAGTTATTTTTTCTACAAGGAGATTTAATGAAAAGTTTCCACCGACAAAATTTATTAAAAGCCTGAAAGTTATAAAACAAATAATTCTATTACTTTAAGTCATTAAATAAGGACCAAATTATTCTGGAAAGTATTTTTTGTTATTTAAAATTAACTCTAATTTAATGAGAAATACAAAATCTTTTTAAAATGATTTTTCACTATAAAAGGGTTAGTTAACAGAATGTAAAATAAAGATAGCAGGAACCGCTAATGAAATTTGCTAAAAAAAAATCTTGGAACGTGCTTTCCGCTATATTATTTAAACCGGGTTCTTAAGGTAGGCGGAAAATATATGAAAACAAACTCAAAACTCGCATCCAACGTACCCCGTTCGATGTATAGAAATTGTTTTTCAATGGCTGGTGTAAATAAACGGAAAAGATTGAGTTGCTTGTTGGCCTAGTTTAAGCCACACCCTTATGTATCTAGGAAAATTGGCCACCAGCAAAGATGAGCAGGAAGGAACGTAGGAATCACGATTCGCGAAGACATTTTTCTTTCCGCCGTGCTCGCCGATCAAACATTTGAAACGAGCTTCGCATTAGGTACGAAGCGAAGGCGCCGGTCACTTACAGTCTGAACGCGTAGAAATCCCTTTATTTACGACTATTGTTATAACATTTTTTGCATTACAATTTAGAACACCAAAAACAGTCGTTGGCATGTAAAAACTTTTCGGCAAATAAAGAATCGCATTAACCGCTACAGTTTCGACGTTGCGCGTTCCGAAGGAAGATATTTCCGTAGAGTTCTGCATCCGGTTCGCAAGCGAATTTCGTAAATAAACTTGCGCATCTTAAAAAGATACAGTTTTCCTTACATCAGGCAATGGAACGCTCTTAAATTTGCATTAATTTTTTAAACGAACCGGAATGTCGTTCGAGCTATTGAAATTTTTCAAACGCGATTTGTGCTGGTTGCGTTGTTGGGCTTAATATCGCGTTGCATGTTTCGTTTGAAAATAAATATTTCAGTCACGAAGCAAATGTATAAAAACGAAAATGATACGTTGGGCTCTCGACACGATGAGAAACGGCTCTCAAAAGACCCAAACGAATGTATTATTTCATATCAACAATAGAGGCTCTGGAAATATTTGCCGTATATAATTTTCCTCATAGTGCACTATTTTAACAAGTTTTTATTTTTAATTTTCGCACTGAAAATAATTTTTTTGTGAATTTTATAAAGATAATACTAATCAAAAAAAAATCTCATTCAAAGCATACAGGCGTATGAAAATCCAAAATGTCGTGATAAAACGAATAATGTTTAAAGTAATGACAGAATAAACATGAACATTTTTTCAGTCACTTGTTGTGAGTAAATTTTTAGTGAAAATAATAAATGGTTTCAACATTTTATTATTTTAATATTTTTTTACCAATAAAAAAAATTGAATTTGATTAATGAAATTGTAATTTTTCATATAAACCAGAATTTGCAATAAATCAATCGCGATTGTTGGAGAAATCGAAATATATTGTTGGTCTTGGATATACAATCAGTGCCCCTTATAGGTATATTTCACATTTGGACAGCAGCAATAAATATGTTCTTTGTCTAAAAAGTAAAACAAAATTACAAAAACATATTCGACTGCAAATAAGAACAGAGGTATTATAACAGCAACAAAGTTTCAATTACATTTTCAGTTGAATTGTAGTTCAGCTAAATTAAGAAGCCACTAGATGCCAAATTTGTAAGGAGTATTTTAATTGTAACAGCACAATTTTATTTTTTTAAGATTTTAAAGGGTGTCTATTAAGTTTCCTTATCAAAATTTTGCCCACATTAGTTTATTTCTGTAAATAATGATGGATTTCTGGAGAAAAATAATTCCTTAGTTAATTTTTATTGTCCTTAAAAAAGGCATAAAAATTAAAAAATTGACAATTTTTTAAATTAAAATAAACGTGATTTTTAAAGATTGTAATAATATTAGTCAATTACGAAAATAGTAGGATCCCGAAAAAAATTACCTGCTTTCTAAATTATCTCGAAAAACAGGAAATTGTCGATTCCAGTCATAATAAATTTATTGAAAAATGTAAAATGTATAACAATGATTTAAAATAGATATCTTTAAGGTAAAAAGAATGAAACCCAATTTAAAATAAATAAATTTAGAATCCACATAGTCAACTTAATTTTTGTGACACTAAATTCATTTACTTCTTTCTTTTTGAAAATTGCTCATTTAAGAAATACCATTTAAAATGTTATAGTTATTAAATAACAACGGATTTTCCCATAATTTTTAAAAAGACTAAATCGTGTAATATCACACAATGCAATGACATTTGCCAAAAAGTAGTGTGGTTATTATACAATTTCATAGTGGCTGTGTATAAAAATAATCCAACTTATCAAAAATTCTAAAATTAATTGATTTAATTAAAAAAACTCTGCCTACAATAATGTCTTTCAGATATTGCAAACAATATAAGTAGCAACAACTTTAATAATGCAAAAAATAATTAACAATGTAATTACAATTTGTTGTCGAATCCGAGTGCGCAATATAAAAAAGAAAATCCTTAGGGACCCGGCGTAATAAAGCCTCTTGTTTCTTACATTTCCCTCTCGGACGTAAATCACGAAAAATCATAACCGACGGATTTCTCCAGTTACGTAATATGTGTTTGTGTATTTGTGTTTCAATCTCTAAATTCTCTACGAGCAGCTTATTTTGGAACATACGTATCTCGTCGAATTTGAGATTTTCTATGTGTGCGCCTTTTGAATTGCACAAAACTATACAGAAAGGGCCAAACGGATTTGTTGATTTGGTAGTGGCGGTAACTGTGTAAGGCTGTAAGGTATGAAAGCAGAAAGACCCGCATAAATCTTATTCGATTACCGAACCTATATGATAAAGCATGCTTTTTAAGGGTTGATGCTTTCCCATAGATTGTGAAATGGCAATATTCAGATGTCGTATAATAAATTTGCCAGTGAATTTCGTTTTAAAACGCAATAAAATTACGAGAGCAATCTTTTCGCTCAACCTCAGAAACATTTATTTAAAATAAAGTCCTAAAGAATGAATAAAATTTATGATTTTGAAATTATTAATTAATCATTGAGAGTTATAATAGTGGAATTTTTAAGAAAATGAAATTATCTTTGCATTAATGTTGATTCTTTATAAATAGACAATTGTTGACAATTTTTTTACTTCTAAAAGGACGAATTACTATTTCAATAATTGATTGAAAAACTGAGTTTCTAAGTTTTTCCGACATTTTATTGTTTAGTTATTGAACAGTAAATTCATTTTTGTGTTCTGAAATCAGCAAGAGAGAAATTTTCTTTTTAAATTTAGAGACAGGGACGCTGACAAAATACAATCTCATCTTTCTGATAAAAAACAATCACAAATATCTACAAAATGGAAATATCTGTAGTTTTTGTTCAGTCAATTTCTCGAAAAAAAAATCCGTCCTTAGAATTGAAAAAGGTTGCATTTTCCACCCTTGTCTAATCAATATGATTTAAAATAAAATAAAAATAAAAATTTAATCGATTTATTAGCACACAAATAAAAATGAAAATTGTTTAAAAAACATATTTAATTAAATCATTAAAAGAGCTTTAAAATAAAAATAAAACTTTGTATACTACAACTTCTTTCATGTTTATTTTGTATTCTTTGTCGGGATACCAGCTATTTGCCTAAGTATTTTACTTTATTTGTGTTATTCAAATTAAAAATAAATATTGGCTTTATGTAAAACAAGTAGAAAATAAATATTTGCCAGTTTTTATATATATTTAAAAATCGGAATAAATTTCAATATTTTATGTAATCACAACAAAAA
The DNA here is from genome assembly GCA_030556065.1 of Holobus sp. GC000080. Lineage (NCBI taxonomy): Eukaryota > Metazoa > Arthropoda > Insecta > Coleoptera > Staphylinidae > Holobus > Holobus sp. GC000080. The sequence goes on along the minus strand of JASKGO010003840.1, from coordinate 53,372 downwards.
AAAAAAAAAAAGTAAAACAAAGAGTGATCCGCGAATTTACTTGACTGTTTTAATAAAGCTTTTGGTGAAAATCAGCAGTAAAGGATAGAAGGAAAACGCATCCGTGCTTAATTCACGCTTTTTCGCACTGTCGAAACTGCACGAAGAAAAAGGGCAGATAAACACGAATTGAACATTTTCTATGCAGGGCACGTCCCGACCGCCCCCGCCGATCCTTTTACCTATATTTATATTCCCAAACTAAACAAACATTTTAATGGATCAGTTAAGTGGGATAGCACTTAACAAACCAATTTATAAATCTGTATAAATTTCAACTAAACTATTCCAATTTTAAAAACTCACCGTCCAAAGAAACGCACTGTCTCCACACAAACATAACCATTTAATTAATTAATTTGTTTCTTAAAGTTTAACACCGGCAACACTGAAAAATAATTAATAGTTTTTTATTTTTCTATTTGGCACACTTTGAAATTTTAATTTTGCCAGTGCAAAAAATATTTCCACAGTGTATGAGACTGTATGTGAACGTTATAAGTGAAAACCTGTTGTATACTGTGTAGAGACACAGCTTCCGTGGGGCGGCTGGAGGCAGCGTTTCTCGCGCATGACACACCTGAAAAGTTCTTTTGCCGAGCCATAGGAAAGGCCTGTGTCGCTTGCAGGTGGGCGCATTCGTATAATATTTATATTTATGTACACACGCCAAGCTATCCCTTCATGAATTACCAAGGGCGTTTTTCCGGAAACAGCGGAGAAGAAAAACGTACGCTTGGTTTGCGCGACCAACACCCATTGCAAATTTCGTGACACGCACTTCCATAATTCATCGCTTTCCAATTGATTTTCATTGTCAAGAGCCGTAAGTTGCTCTATTTACACTCCTTTTACACTTGGGGGGGTTGTAAAATGCCACTTAAGAGTTTCTTTTATTAATATCAATTAAAATAGTATTTTTAATTTGATCGAATTTTCCTTTATGGCACTTTTTAGTGATTCTCTTGAAAATTTTGCTTTTATTGCAGATCGTTATTGCAGCGATCGTTAAAAACTGGATGCATTTAATAATTAAAGGGCTGTAACAATATACCGTTAGCATCAGAAAAGGTATACTAAAATATTGGTTGTTAATTAATATTCAACGATAATTAAATTAGCTATGCTGTACAATAAAATGACGTAATTTATTCATTGTTAGGGAAATTAACATTTTAAAATTTCCTTCTTGCTTTGCTTTATGAGGAATAAAAAAGCATTTAAAAAGAATAAAAGTGAGGATTTTTTTTAATAGAAGAGAATATATTTTTAGCCGTTGGGGTGGATGACTTTGCGATGGCTAATTGGGTCATTTCGCATGAGGGAATAACGGAAGGATGCTTTGCTCTTTTTTTATTATAAAGGTAAACAGGCAATTTACCCCAAATCATGCTTCAATGCATTAATTTACTATTAGTAGTATCGAAACTAGAGATATATCACATAATGTTACTATTCGATTTTTATTTTATACAAAGCTTTTCATTGTAATTTAATTTATTTCTTTTGAAAGTTCACAAAATGATGATAAATGATACAATTTAAAATTATCTTTCATTATTATAAAGGGTGTCCCAAATTGAATTCTGAATTAGTATCATCATTGATATTTTCTTAAAATTCCGGAAGAGTACTCAGACTTTCTTATTTTAAATGAATTATCCAAAAAAAATTTGTAAAATTTTGTAAATCATGCGAAAATTTTACTTTTTTGTTCATTTACACTTAATTATTATTAATTTATTTTCAACTAGAATTAAAAAGAAAAAAATGTTCAGTTTAAATTTAAAATCTAGTTTTTAAAAGTAAAAAGAAAAAAGAAAACTACAATTAAAACACATTAGTAAATTAATGTGTTTATTTGTACAAACAAAATAAATTAATTGCCAATATATTGGGAGTGTTCTAATCAAAATTCAATCAACCAAATATGCATTTACTAAATTATCATTCCTTTAATAAACACACATTTAATTAGAAATTATGAGAAATAAATTTTGTTGGTTCGTAATTGAATTAAAGTAGCAGGATACAGAAGGGGAGAATGGGTAATTTATTTTGTGGCAAAAAATATAATTTCCTATTGGGGAGTTTACTCACACTAAATGAAATTCTTTTTTTTTTTTTCTTATTTCAACAGAAGCACAAAAGGGGATTTAGTGGCATTAGTTATAGAGTTACGTATCTAAGATCTGCGAGAAGCCGTCTGATTACCGATTGATTGCTTTCAATCAAATCAAGAGAATTCGTATTACGAGAGAAATAATTTCTTAGATGCCTTTATACTATTTTATACAAATAACTCAACAAGAAATACAATCGATTCCAATTTCATTGAAGCGGCAATTTAATTTAAATTTTATGAAGTTATCAAAATGCATTATGCATTATTACTTTTATTATATAAAATAATAGAATAACAGCGCTATTTAGTTCACCAAGTACTTTTTAAAACTTTAACCTATGCTAACCGGACTTAATGTAACCTAAGCTAACCCATTTATCATTTTAGGATTTAAAAACTGGCAAACAATAATTCCCACTTAAAAGTAAGAATTAAATATTAAACAAAATTACCGAAATAAATCATCTAGTTCTATTTCACCGAACAAAATATATGTAAAAAGGTATTAAAATATTATAGAAGCTTTATAGAGAATTATTTAACAGTCCCACATAATTTGCCACTCATCTATTATCTACTTTTTTTTCTACTTAAAGCCTTCATTTGAAATTTTCGTACTTTTTTTGTTATTTGCTTATAAGAAATATCATAAAACAACTCCAGTAAAACATATTATTCACTACATACCTATAGATATGGCTAAAAAGGCATCAAAAACTTTGCTTGCACAAAATCAAAGAAGAAAAGAAATAAAAAGATAACTTCATCATGGGACTCTGATTTACCAAAAACTATGAGCGATGCTTTATTTATTCGACTTGCAAAAGTTTTAATAACGAGACGAACTTTCCGGCAAACTTTTTGCCCATAATTCACTGCTAGCCTCATAAAAGCTCATACAACATACCTCAAAATTGTTTCTTATTTACTGAATATAAAAGCCGCAAAACACGTATTGATGTTGTCAATAACCGAGTAAATAATACATCTAAACAAAACTTATTAAATCAGTACTGCTCGCGAGATGAAGAGGAACGCTGAGATGCAAGCGGGAGATTTGACACATGCACACGGAACATTCCAGTCACGTATCAGAAAAGCTTTGTGAGCGGCTTATGTAATTAAGTCACTGGTATCTAAGTGCTGCTTGCTTAAGTGTAATTGCGAGATGCAATTTGCATAATTTCGTTGTATGCTTGCATAATGACATAACATGCACTTGTTTGGATAACGTTGATTAGCTCCATTGGTGCTATTTTACAAAAGGGTGCTTCTTAATATTGAATCATGAAGACCATTCATACAAATTATGTTTTACTGTTTTGTTCTTAATGGGTACAAGGTATTTTTCTTTCATGTTAGGGATTTTGAAGATAATTATTACAAAAAGAAGATCGATTCTTTCAGTACATCGTACGAGGGGTGGCGAAAGACATAGATTTTGGGTGAATGGGAAGCTTGTAACTACAGTTGGCGTGTAAACTGTAAAAAACGGCACTGCGCCAAGTTATATGGATGCAATTTTTTTAAACAATCACTAGGAAAATTTGATGTGCAGCCAAATTTGGGAAATATAAAAAATATTTATTTTTCTTTTCTAATATAATTCAATATTGCTAATAATAGTTTAAAAAAATGGGCATGAAACTCTAACATCTGATCCTTATTGTATTTATTCAGGAGAATAATTTGCGTGAGTTTCATTGGTTGTTTGATAAAATTACTTTTGCCTTTGGGGGAAAAATCTTTCCCCCATTTTATCGCTTAAATAATGGTAACACATTTTCTTGTTTATGTAATAAAAAAATGATCGAATACAATGGAAATTCAAATAAAGGCAAAACATACCGGGTATCAAAAGTTACTACCATTTCTATAATTTTTTTTGACAAATTGAAACTGGCTTAGACATAGACAATAGAGATTGGTACATTGGAAATTTTCCTTCATCTTCTCCAAACAATTTACAAAAAAAAACAATTATCAAAAGAGGTTATTACATAGCGGGGTTAACCATTTAAAAATAAATTTCAGAAAAATGTGTTAGGAGTGGTAATCCCGAATAATATTTTGACACCCTGTAAATATAAAAAAAAAATCAGTTACCTCCGTCGCGTCCTCTGCGTTTCTTCTTCGAACTAGATGAGCTCGATTTTTGTGCGGAAGATTTATCGCACTTTTCCTTGTCCTTGTCCTTTTTCCACCGGATCAACATGATCGTTAGCGTATCACTTGCCCAAAACTATATTTATAACAACGGCAGGTATTACACGTAAGGTCCAGAAAGGACAATTGCCAAAATTTATCGTCATCGTAACACTCGCAATTGCATTTCAACTAAATGCAATCAACGATAAAGTTCTGAAAGTTCATCTGGCCAAATCCAGCTCAATCACATCTCGAGAACTTGACGAAGATATGCCATTAAGAGGGGACAATGAAGACCGAGAAAAGCGTTCGCGGACTTAATGGAAAATCTCTTTCCAATTTCAAATTAAAAGCGCCCTGAAAGGAATATCTGAACGAGCCAACAAAATAACTTTGCCAACTTACAAATCAGTTCCCTTACTCTGATTTTGTCTTCCAAACGTATAAAACAAATTCCAACTAATTAATAAAAGAGTTATCAACGCAAGATTCTGAAAATAATAGATGTCAGCAATAATAAATTACTTTTCAGAGGATGTCGGGCCCTTTTCGCAAATATTGTTATGCAATAAAGCAACGACCGAAAAAAACTTTTCTCATTAAACCGGAGCGCAAAAACCAAATCGCGCAGAAGGGACTCGTAAAATATTCACATAGTAAAAAAAAAAAACGAAAAGAAAAACAAACAAAATAACACTTGCGATTGCAAACTCTTAGAAATACGCACAAAGGATCTTCTTATCTTTAAGCATGAGAAAAAAATGAAGCAGAAAGAAATACGGAGCTTTCAGTCTGATGAAAGCACTTAATATCCTGGCGGCGCGCAATTTATTGTTGCTGTTGTTTTTAATAAGCGTCAAAATGCCGAGAGGCTCCCCCCAGAAAAACGCAGTGATTTTTACGGAAAGATTGACACCAGGAAACACGGGCTAACTACCCCAATGACATATTTAAGGGGGGTTTTTGGAGCGAGCGACCCTAACTATGCATAGCGAACAATGTATCAATAATCGATGAGTGTGAAAAGGGACAATAATTAAATCATAAAGTGATTAGCCAGTCGAACCTATGGAACCCTCTCGGCAGGGCAGTTATCGATGACGATAAATATTGATGCAATTTTTAGCACTTTGCGTTACTTACGTTGATCGAATGAGCTGGGGCTAAATAATTGCGTGGCTTTGTAAGTGTGGCACGCTAACAAACACACCTCTTTTCCGGCAACACACAACTTACGCGCGAGCACAGAGCTTTAACAATAAAATGTGTTCCGGTTTATTGAAACACATGCCGTTCGTTGCCGATGGTTTATCGCGATTGCAGGCAGGCAGCACAAGACTGTGCGGAAATAAAGTAGGCCGCTAGTGAATGGTGGTCGTGGAGAGAAACGGTAGGCCGTATACGAGAGAGCACCGATCGGGAAGTGTATAAGTGTGTGGGATGCAGGATCGCAGCTTCCTCTCGTCTCACCCGCGTGACGTCACAGGATAATCGATAGAAGCGCTGCGACCCCAACGGCGGTCACGCTCAGAACTACGCAGCTTCGCTTGTGTGTACCACCTATCATAGGGTGAACGCCCTAGCAATCACGCCCTTACGTCCCGGGAAAACGCACTTGTACATACATTTTCTTACATGCGTGTTCAACTGTTCAACAGCTCCATGTGCTACGATATTTTTAATGAATATTGCACTTTATTTCATAAAAATATACCCTATGACCTATGTAATTATGTTTCATTTTCGATTTTGAATAAAGTCATTAAAACTGAGGCTTTTTTTATAAAGCAGATCATTTTCAATAGCAATGTTTAATTGATTAAATTTACTTTGGTTGACCTACTGCTGCAGCTGTTACTCATTTTAATAGAAAATTGATATTTTTTGAAGTAGAATTGCAGTTATCGATATTATTAAATAAAGAATAAAAGTATTGCATGGTTAAATTATATTAAAACAAGTGCTTGTATATCAAAATTAATTCAACCCTTCCATTTAGAATCAGTAATTTTACCATAGAACTTCACATAGGTAAATTAACCAGAATTGAAAAATCATTAGGAAGTGGACTTTTTTTAGTCCAAAACATAGATTTTTTCGAACTTGGAATCTATTTTAAATTGCTTGAATTTAGATTAAATATTTAATACTTTTTTTCTGATTTTCTATACTAAATGTCCCATCATGGAGTGAAGAATAGACACTGAAGCATATTGTTATTGCTTATTTTATCTACAAGTCAAGGTAAATTTAGTCTAAATAAGAAACTATAAACGAATAATTTAAAGAGGCAAAAAATATTTAATATTTTTATAAATTGTTCAATGTTCTTATTGTTTTTCAAATTGGTTCACATGGCAATATCATAGGAAACATTACACGACTCCTGAGGTAATGTTTGGTATCCTTATGACTGCTTTTAATTTTGATTATGAATATTAACAGTAATTACGACGCCTCTAAAAGGGTTTTGTAACCCTGAAGATGTAAAAGCTAACAAACATTGCATAAACCATTTTCAACAGAATGTTTTTCAGTACATTGCTTCTATAATGTTCTGTGGTAGAAATGTAAAGACAAAATAAAGTATTATAAAAAGTGCATAAAGCTTTTGTGCCAACAACTCGCACTAAATTGTTTTACTCATCCTTTAAAAACAATAGATAATTAGTTTGTATGTCAACCAAAAAAGTAAAAAGTTCTCAGAGAATTTTGCGGCCCTAGGTAATAGCATTAAACTTTTCATTGGTGTATGCGAATTGGCGACCCGCCAAAAACACATAGTCTCTCCCAAAAATTTATTCCCATACAATGTACACACATAAAACATATAAAACACCGACAGACATAAACCACCATTTTCTGGGACTCGTAGAATTGTAGCTATCAGGAAAAGGACACGGGATTTCCAAACACGTATTTCCCAAAATAAGGAAAGAGTTATATTTTATTGGCCAAAAATACAAAAGTATAAAAATAAATATACAAAAAATGTCTAAAAAATCTATTAAATAGGTACTGTAGAGTGTATTGTTATTACCTATTAATAATATCATATCAGTAACCATAACTTAGTAAATGTAATAATTAATACTTAATTCGTGCTTTAACCTAATAGCCATTCAATTCTACTGTAAAGTCGAACAACACAAACATAAACTACGAGACACTTAGGACTTACCTCCTTTTTGTTTCTTTTTAAAGCCAAACTTGGACTTGGATTGTGTGGGCACTGGCGGCAGCGGTCTGTTTGGCGGCTCGGAATTGCAATTTCCGTTGTAGCGGTGCATGTCGTTGACACTGGCAGTCAAACGTGTGCCTCTTACAAAGTTATTTGCTTGCAGTTGCTGATAACTTTGATATTGCAATGGTCCGGCGTTCGCGTTCCGTTGTAATTGTCCATAAAGGACTCCGGCCCTTTGGGAAGTTGGCGGCGAACTCATTGAATCGTGTATTTTACCGTAAATGTCGCACACTTTATTGTTGACAGTCACTTGTTTGCTAGGACTCAAAGAGCCGTTATTTTCATTCGGCGGATAATCGTATCGGGCTTGCACTGGAGGGCCAATGTTCTGTTTGCTTCTGAATTGTACACCCGAGGGCGGTTTGTTGTTGATTCTGGATTGTCCATACAATGGTTCCTGTTTTATTGGTTTTGACATGGGCAAGTAAGCATAAGCTGGTTCTCTAATCGTTTGAGGACCACCTCTTGGATTCTGCCTGTTACCGTAAACATTTTCCAAAGGAATATTTTGATTGCGCCCGCCGTAAATTGGTTCCATGTTTGGGTTTCTTCTATTGCCGTAAATTACTTGATTCGACGGAAGATTAGCGGGGCCATAAATTGCTTGATTCGGTGGTAAATTGGGACTATTTCTTGTGCCATATAGAGGTTCTTTATTGAAATATGTTGGCGAATTGTTCATTCTTGGTCGAGAACCATATAGGGATTCAGCAATAGGCTGGTTATTTGACGGGATGCTTCGGGTTCCATAGGGCGATTCTCTTGATATGGGTACGTTCATTACAGTATACGGCGTACTGACTGTTTGTCTGTTTAAATATCCATATGGTGATTCTGCCATGGGTCTATTAGGCAAAGAATTTCTGGCGTCATAGGGACCTAAGCTCCTGGAATTATTTCTCACGATACCGCCACTACCGTGGGCAATGCTTCTTGTTCCATATGGATTTTCATTGGGGTTAGTTTTAGTGCCATACAGACCGTCATTATTTGGATTGTTTCTGGTACCATAGGGACTTTCATTATTGGGATTACTTCTGGTACCATAGTGATTTTCAATACTAGGATTATTTCTGGTACCATATGGACTTTCATTATTAGGATTGTTTCTGGTGCCATACGGACTTTCATTACTAGGATTGTTTCTGGTGCCATACGGACTTTCATTACTGGGATTGTTTCTGGTGCCATACGGACTTTCATTACTGGGATTGTTTCTAGTTCCATAGGGACTTTCATTACTGGGATTGAGTCTGGTACCATAAGGACTTTCATTTTTAATATTATTTCTGGTACCATAAATAACTTCCTGATTTGGTCTATTCCTCGTATCACATACATTGCCTTTTTGTAACCTGGTACCATAAGGGGATTCATCCACGTTCAATTGTTGTCCGCTCATTTGAGCTTGATTCTTTTGATTAATTAATTCTCTCTGCCGTTGTTGATTAGCCAAAAATATTTCGTCACCTGTTGGTTCCCTGGAACTACTAGCATCAATCTCATCTTCCGTTGCATTTCGTTCAATTCGTCTTGTTGGTGGACTTCTAGTAAATCCGTTTTTCGTAGGCCAAGGGCCGGGATTTCTAGCATTTTGGCTATTAAATGTCACCTTCTTATTGTCAACAGGAACGTTGGGTAGTGGTTGAGCCGTTAAACTACCTCGGTTAAATATTGGTTTTCCAGGCTGCAAGTTTTTCAATCTAACAGCGCGATTATACAAGTCTTCTTCCTGCCTTCGCTGACGCAATACATCTCTAGGTAGGCTGCTGCTTCTCTTAGTATTTCTTTGTGTGGGCGCAAGACTTCTAGATCTGTGACTTATAATGGGATCCTCAGCATACCCGCATATACTAGATTGCAATCGCGTTCCCTCAATAGGCACATTATTTGAATTATTGATGGTCATTAGCAACATCTGTGTTTCAATATCTTCTTTTTCCTTAAGCTTCTTAAGTTCTCTCCAGCAGAACTGTTCCACTGTATTGCGAATTTCAGCTTTAGGTGGCGAACGCTGAATGCTTGGCGAAGGACTGGACATTCGAACAGGAGTAGACGTCATGCTTCTGTCGCCACCGCTTGAAGACAGTTTGGGGGATTCATGAATTATTGCATTAGTGGTATTCGGTGTTGTCATTGTGATTGAGGGTGACTGAGCCAATTCGCGCTGTTGTTTATGCCATACGGCCGCTTCAAGCAACTGCTGCGGACTTTGTTCTGGCCGTTCCATCTCTTGTGGCGGATAATCGATTTCAATTTCTAGTCGTTGGTGGCTTGGACTTTTATCTCGATAATCGCACTTTTTATTTCGAAGCAATTCTGTGGCTATTAATTTATCGGTGCTAACTTCATTCGGAGGAATGGGACTTTTCAGTCTGGGTTGTAAATCAACTTTTTCCCGATTGGGAGGTAACTTTAATTTCACTTGCTCAATGCTTGGTGATAGAGGTCTGGATCTGGGAGACACTTCTGCACTGTTATCTGACATCGAAGCAGATAAAGGAGTGTGCGTTCTTACATCCTCTTGATGATAGGGGTTTGGCAAGGGTCTATCAGCGTTCACGTCATTAACTGGTTTGGATTTAACTCGTTCAACAATCTGGTAGGTTTCTTGCGCTCTGGGAGGAGTGTCTTGGAAAAGTTTTTGGCGCATAGCTAAGCGAGTTTGCCGCAACTGTTCCGCTGGATTACTATTCGATGTTGATTGCTCGCTTTCCACTGTATTCGTAGAAGAACTATCCACGTAAATATTACTGGCATTGGTGAAATTATTACTCTGGATAACAGTTTCATTTGGATATCCAATGTTTGGTTTATACACCGGATTATTTTCGAATGTTAAACGTGCTTGCTGAAACTGGTTAATGTGCATTTGGGCATATTGAGCTTCTAAATTTTTAAAATCTTGAGGTCTCTGCTGTGGCTGCTGCTGTTTATAGTGATATGTATGCGGCAAATTTTCTCTAACTGGCGCATTTAGCGTATGCCTGTGTGGGAGACTTCTATTGAAATTCTCATTTTGTGCATTATCAGCAAAAACAGCGTTATCCGTTTTTTTTGACTTTTTCGGATCATCTTTGGGCTTTTTGTCTTTTTGGAATATGCTTTTAATGCGATTCTTAAAACTACTGCTGCGTTTAACTTTAGGGTCCATTTTTGGAGTTTCAACCTTGACAAAATCGTTAAGAAGTTTCAAATTCTCCAAGCTATCCACCGAACTTTCTTTGACAACACAATTGCGACCTTCGGGAGGACCAAAGACCACACTCTCGGGGGTTGCCGGCCTCACTCTAGGACTTGGAATGGGCAATGTTCTAGGTCTCGGAATCGGCGCCTGTTTAACAGGTCGCTCAGGTATTGTAAAATCGTTATCGCCGTTCAATGTTTCCGCATCAGACGATTCGATTATCTCCTCGAACAGTTCCTCGTATATCGAATCGGATTCGTGGATTATATTCAATAAATTATAGTTCGCATCTTTCGTAATAGGAGAGATTGCAGTTTCCGTTTCGGTGGTGGAATCGTCCGTTCTCAAAACGGCAACATCAGCAAATTGCGGCTCGTGGACTGACAACTTAACAATTACGGATTGTTCACTTAAACTTTCCTCGTTATTGTCTAGTATGGCACTTCGTTTCACCTCTTTTCGCGACGCAATCGTCACGTTTTCCGTCCCGTCTGTCCGTCCATTATTTTCGGCCTCATTGCCCTCATGATTCTTCACCGTCTCTTCGAATTTCGATTTGAGGTCGGCGACTTGTTCCCTTGCATTCGTTGCGCTCCGATGCAATTTATTGTAATTGGTCTTATTGAGCACCACTTTGGTCTTCTTGCGCTTCTTTTTACTGCCCGCAACATTTTCCATACTTATGTCCGGCATCTATTTCGAATGTTTCTCCGCTCAACTCCTGAAAATCGAAATATTAATTAGAGCATAATATATTAATGTCAATACTAATTAATATTATTATTAATAATGTTTGCTCTTCGAGTATAAATAGAGGGTTAGCAATTACCTGGACATTAATGGCCGGTATTTATTGATAAAAGGATAATTAGAGAATGGGACAGTCACAAAAGAACGAACGTTCGTTATCGCATGCAGACAGCTACTAAATGCGTTGACCGGACAATGCTCATCAAGAGCTTCTGCTCCACCATTCAAATTAATATAATAGTTGTGTGTAAAAAACAGATTAGAATTTATTGTATAATGGACGCGACATAAATGTGTTTATGATGGTTCGACGGGAACACTTCAACTGACGATCCCATCATTTTCTCTGGGTCTCCTAGCCAGTCTTGCAACATCTTATCTTTGCGTTGTTATCGAATGGATTTTTTGTAACATCGAATCGCGGAAAAGATAAAAAAAAAAGTTATGCGAAGAGTTAAATTATGTACAGGCAATGCAATATCATCGATGATTAAAGACTTAATGATAATAAACAGCTTTTGTGTGTTGCATGCGATCTGATAATTGGAGGAGAGGCTTAGAGCAACAGAGTGTTAATTATCATTTACAGCTCAATGAATTTCCATCTAGTTGCCCATTTCAATATTGCTGAAACAAACTCTTATTGGAGCCGGCAACAAGTTCTCCGCGATATATTTACGAGTATGCCACCCGTTTAATAAATAATAAATTATCCGATCGATTTTTTAAATGTATCAGCAATAATCTGGTTGTCTGTGAAATTTATTTTTAGGTCGGCAAATGTTTTATCTGAAGCTTTGCATAAAACGAATGATAAAACCAATCGATGATTACTAGATAAATATGTACTTTATTGGTAAACTTACAAAATTCAGAGAATCTTTCTTTTTTTTAAATTAAGAAAACTCTTCATTCGTTTGACGAAAATGTTATCATGTTTTAATTTTACGCCTTTCGGCAAATAGCAATGGGATAACCCGGTTTTATATTGCAATCAATTTTAATTCGTTAATAGATTACATTATTTGTCTGTTGGCAGTTAATGCCAACATTTAATTCTAAAATTGCAATTCAAAAATTAATTTATTTACTTGTCAGTTGCATTAGTACTATTACAATTAATAATAATTATATCAAATAAATTGTAAATTTTCTTTTTATGGGTTTTATTTACGAAAACAAATCCTGACATTTGCCTAAATTGTATTGATAAGTTCAAAGTAATGACAATTAAAAAATACCTAAAAGTAATGTTTAATTAAAATTATAATTAAAAAAATGACAGTTTACTATAACTTTCACCAATAAAAAAATCAGAAATTAAATAACAAAAAGATTTTTAAAATCCGCTGTAAAGAAAATGCAAAAGTCATCTTTAATAAGTGTTACAACAAAATTAACAGCAAATTGGCCAAGGACCTTAAGAAAATATTAGCAAATTTAATTACTTCACGTCATAATTATTTGTTTCGAACACTAATTACTATGAACAGGCCAAAAAATTCGCTTTTGCAAGTTACGAATCGATGCATGGTGGATAATTTTGCATATACGAAATGTGAAAAATTAATTTATTCACCGAAAAATATACCGTTAGCAAAGGTAAATGCACAGAAAACGATTGAAACCGCAACTGCTAAAAAGAGCGCGTGTGGCTTCTTCTAAGTGTTGCTTTGCTTCTCAAGCAAGCAGCTGACTCTTCAAATAGCCCGAAGAACGAAGGGTGCAACTGAGAAGCCGAAGGTAGAAAGCGCAAAGGAACAGTATATTCCGTTCGAAATCGTAGTCCCAAAAGAATTTTCCTAAAAGGGACCATTATCATTAGCTCAAGGGCAGGTGGTACACCATATTATTGGATGCTCAAAAAAGATCGGCCTTATTATTATTTACAATTTACACGAAGAATTTCGGTGCACATTTTGTTATGTAAAACTTTCTACCGTTTATAAATGCTTTGTGTGAAATTGCTACTAATTTTTGTACCTTTTTTTTTTTTAATGAAAGTGACAAATGTTTTTTTAGCAATTTTCTGCAATAAAATTTAGGCCTTATAAGTTTTAATATCAATTTTTAATAAATCGTCGAACTAATTAAATATTATTGAATTTGCAAAGATTTATTTAAGAATTAATCGATTAGAGAATATTTTTTATTTAATTTATAAATGTTGAAATTTTAATTACTTATTTATACATATTAAATATTTTATTTGCTTCTGAAACTGCAAAATTGCTTACAAATTTCAATAAATTTGCAGTGAAGTAAATAACCGACTACTAACTTTTATGAAGTACAAATCTTCTTCTTGTTTTTAAATTTAATTAAATAAAAATTTCAATAAAGAAAATGGAAAATTTTAAGAGGTGCAAAAGGTAATCATTCATTTATGTTATTATTTTTTCTTAATGGAACCATTTTGAACCTGTTTAAACATTGTAGTAAATTTACAGAAATAAATTTAAAGTGCGACAAAAAGTAGCCATGTTCTAATTAGACATTAGAAAACCAGATGTGCGAATGAAACAAAACAACTAGCCAGTAAAACATGGCATCGGGATCGGTGAGATGAAAAGTGTGTGGGTTTTTGGAAGGAAATAGGTGCAGATTTTAACCGGTTCTGCAGTTCAACAGCATGCAAAACGTCCATTTAGCTCATCTAATTCGCACTTGCAACATTTAATGGAAAATAAATTTCATTTCATTATCCTTGAATGTAGTAAAAAAATAAATTATTTTACAGCGCGCTTGAATAAAAAGTAATATTTATTATTAATAAAATTAATTGTTGCTAAAATCAAAAATTATTATAACTGCCAAGTTATTGGAACAACAGTCTTTTGATAACTGCCTAACAGCTAAAATTCAGTGAAGTTTGATGGTTTAATTCAGTAGTTGCTTTTAAATTAATAAAAATTAGCAAAAGATAATTAATTAAATTGAATCAATAAACTTTGTTATTAACACAATTATTGAGATTATCTAAAAAAACAAAATTAAAAAGTGTTCTGATTAGAATAAAACTCTTCCACTTCATCGGTACAATTACGTATCAGAAATAAGTGAAAAAGCAATTTACTTTTTGTGTAAAAAAAAAATTACTTGAAATAAATTGGTTTTAAGTACATAACGGTAACTAAAAGCTAATTGAAGTGCAAAAAGCCGTAAAAAAGTAAGCGAAGCAAATTATAAAATTCTAAAAGAAGAAATCTCTTCTGAATTTTGTAGATTTTTTTACTTCAATTACTTGTTTTTTTTATTTTTAATTAAGTATTGAAAAATATCAAAAACTTTTTATTTATCTGAAGAAAATTTTACAGAAAAACGTCATTTTGTTAAATTTGCAATCAAGAAAGGAATTCTTGGGAGACATTTTCGAAAAAAGAAGAAATAACTATCTTCAAGCTCAACCTGCGAACCTAAAAGCTTTTCTTTCATCTCAAAAACTACCTGCTGAGTTTGCCAACGTGCACTCTTTGAGGCTTATGCGTAGGCGATCTGCACACAAAATAAATTCTTAAAAGAATAGTTGCCTTTAAAGAGCCATCAAGTCTCATAAATAACAATTACAATCTGTAAAAAACATAGAGTCGTTTTGCTTTTGGTAATAATAATAAGACAACATCCAAACGATTCGGGATTGCTTTAATTCGAGAGTCGTTTTTAACCACTTCATCGCAATTAGTGTAATTAAACATAATAAAACCTCGTCGATTGCGTGTTTGAGCACTTTAGGAATTCCAAGAATTACCAAACAGGATTTTTTCAGATCTTCATTGTTGTTGGCTTTCTGTTGGAGCCTTTCTTTTACTTAAAAGAATTTGTATGCTTTATGCAAATGAAAAATTTTGAAAAAAGATATTTTTGTTAAACTTCGGATATAATTTTTTAGCTAAATGTTCATTGATAATTTCACAGAGAATAAATGAAAAAACAGCGAGGAAAATAGTGTAGTATAGTTAAAGCATTAACGATCTCTCGTTTACAAATATGATAAATATTTTTGTCCTAAAAAGCAATAATTTTCTTTATTAGATATTTTAAGTGATAACTATTAATTTGTTTTTATTTCGGAAAAACAAACTTCTATAAAACGATTCTTCAAGTATTGAAGCGAAGTATATAAGAAGTGTGTAAAACTGTTTGAAACTAATGTAGATTCCATTGGTTTATAAATTAATATAAAAAAAAAATTAAAAAATTTGGTCAATAACCCCAATAAGCTTCATTAATTAGCTTTAAAGTTAATTAAAAGTTTCAAATTTTCAAAGTCTCATGAAATAGTAACTGTAAAAAAGTATGTAGTCGTAATTTTTTCCTCAAAACAATCCACAATGTCATAAAAATACAATCAAAATCCAGCAAAATATTAACCAATTTTCTGCAGTCTTGCAAACTAGGTCATCATTTACGCAACAAACCGAAAATCTAAGCAAAAGGGTTCCACATATAGTTGGAGAATATTCGAAATAAAAGAGTTGGAAGCGTGGTTATGGAGAATAAGGAACGGAATCCTTTCATACATTTTTATTCTCCGGCTGCCTCGAACGAAAGCCGTCCCGAAAGAAAAGAAGCGTACATGCGAGACAACATTATAGGGTGCCTTATGCTTCCGTTTTCCAAACACACAGAATGCATTCACATCCACATCTGTACGAACCGGATAGACTTTATGAACGAAACGAAACAAAAAACCACATTTAAATAAACGTAATTACGAGGATGTGAAGGAGTTCGTGCGGCGTTTTGTAAGGAAAAATAAAGACTATAAGTGCAGTCCAACGGATATAACGGGCCTGAAAATATTTTAGCGCAGGTACAGGTACGGATTAATTTGCGCCAACCTTGAGTTTTGTCACAATCTTCAAACAAACTATCATTTAAAAAGTCTAGAAAAACAATCTACCAGATAATGGTTTTTGCAAATGCAACCTTGAGCGCCGATTTGTGTGTTTCTATTGGTAAACACGAATAATTGTCCATAAAAAGCCGGCTTACATGTAAAAAACACTTATTGAAATTTATAAACATAAAGTACGCTTAACTTAAAGAAACGCTTAACAAAAGAAAAGTAATAGAAGTAAAAAAACCATAGAGTTTAGTAGTCATTGCAGTAATGCAACTAGTGTTTTAATAAAATATTAACTAGACAGGATACAAACAATCTTAGGTCAACAAACAATTAACTTACCATATTGAAATAAATCAGAGGGCAATTGGTATGCGTAAATCGGTAATCCAATGATGCGTGGGTGCAAGTAAATCCAATTACGACACAATGATGATTAAGTTTTTTGTTTTTTCGAACGCCGCTGCTTTTTCGATGGAAAATGAACAAATCACGCCACGACCTTCGCACCGCCGCAACTCTTACACAACTAGATCAAATAGTGTTTGGAATGCGACAACATTCGTTGGTGTTAAATTGAAATTGTTATGTTGGAAACGCTTCCTTGTATGAACAAGTTCTCTCTCAGCGTTGCAGCAGCGGCGATACAATAACATCTCTGTGCTCTTTGGCTGTGCTGTGCATGCCGTGGTTAACACAGATCCCCATTCAACACACAATGATGAAAAGAGACTTAAGCGGGTTCTCTTGTGCGATGGGTACACGACCGCCGTGTGTGTGTACAGAAGCGAGAGAGAGGACGGGATGTTTAACTCCCACTACCCCAAGGCTTCTTTGTGCTTGCATCGTCATCATCATCATCATTTGCTAGCTACTCCTCTTATGCTGGCTCTACTCTTCTGGGGTTCTTTTACTTTGGCCTGCAAATATTTGTGTTTTGCTCTCCTTCTCACTGCATCCATTTGTCTCTAACGGTTTTCAAATTCTTCCGAAATATTTTCAGCTTTTTGTCTTGTTTTGCAAATTTAGTAATTTTTGAAATTTGTTACGTACATATTTTCCTTTTAAATAAGCGCCTTGTTTTCTAAAAGAAACTACTCTTTATATTTAAAGAAAATTATTTGCAATGAAAAGTCAGTAAAATATAAATTTAGCGCTGTTTTGTTTCTCACAAAGAGGCCTTCAAAGGATTGAAAATCAGGAACTCCTAAGGAAAAGCAATTTTTTTTTTCTGTTACACAATATTATTACATAAATCGGATATAATAAGTATTTTAAGTATAAAAATAAATTCAGCAATAATAAATAGTTTGCTTGAATTACTAGTTATTACAACACGCTCATATGAAAAATAAATATTATCAGAATAAATATTCGATGCACGTAACTAATCTAAAGACTAATAAATATAATGCAATAGTACTTCCTTATCCATCGAGTACTTAAATTAGTAATTCGACCAAAGCATTGCATCCTGTGCGCGCTGCTTCTGCGGACTGGAATTGATAACTGTAACACCGGTGGTGGGATTAACCAGCGGATTCAAATTTTCCGTAAACCGTTTATAATTCCTATCCAATTCTCTTTGGTACTCCTTCTGGTCCGCTCCGATCAGATTGCGATTCTTCTTTAGCGCGTCCTGGCATCTGCAAAGTATAAAACAACACTCAACAATCGATCGGAATATTTTTAGCCAACGATAATACTTCTTGGAAAAGTCTTTGAAACAAAGACGCAGTTTATTTTGGTGGCGCGTATGCGGTTTACCGTCGCGCGGCAGGAATGTGAACGCCATCTCCAACGGGCCCTGGTTCACAGTGGTACCGATGCATCCTTGCAGCACCATTTGCAGGATCTTCGGATCGGGCGGCTCCTGCGTAGTAGCGATCGCCAACTCCAGCGTCTTCCTTTGGATGTCCTCGATGGCAACCTCAATTGGCGTCAGTGTAATTAGCATCCGATCCACCACTTGGATCCGTGTCTTCAAGTACGGAAAGTGCACTGCTGTCGTCAATATTGTCTTCCGCTTATATTGCTCATGTAATTCACCGTGAGCCCTTCCGGAGGAAGTGAACGGAGTCGAATAAACGAATCTTTCTGGTTTTTTTTTACATATAGAAAATAGAGCCCTTAGCATTGTTATCTTTCAATAATTGATCTACAAAAACTTACTTATGTTGTAATTTTTGTCGAAATGCGTTTGTCGACTGCGAAGCTCGTATGATTCGAAATAGGGCTCAACGTATGTTATTTGGATGTAGGCCTTTTCGGGATCTAGCAGATTTACGTCTACCGTGTTTGAATCTTTGATAATAACCACGTTATCGGCTCCGAAGCGTTCGGCATAGAAGTTCTGGATTTAAATAGCGTCATTAAATATGGGCTAAATTGGTCGCAAAATTGAAACTGAATAAAAGTGAAATGCAACGTACTTCTAGGCGACTGAATATTTCCGGAAGTTTTGTTAGGGTGGGTTCCTTATAAACGAACTCCTCTTTGTCTAAATCGCCGAATTTTGAGCCGTAAAATCCGACTCGGAAGTAAGTTCCAAACATTCGCTTTCCGTGTAATTGGTCGATTCTCGTATAGGCTTCGTGCAATTTCCTTAATAATATTTTTTCACATATTATTTAAATATATTTAAAATTTTAAATGCATCAAAAAAGTGGTCCCAAATTTGGCCTATTGTTTGTCAATAAAATGCAATTAACTGCAGTTAATGTGTTAATTTTTTGTTCAAATATAGAGTACTCGTTTTCTAAACTTTTTAAGTTTTCTTGGCGTAATAGGTCTCTATGTACAAGGTATCAGAAATAAACTATCAATAAAACAACATTAATTAATAATATCAATAAATTAAGAACCTATCGGTGGCAACGAAACTTAAACAATAAAATAATTGTCTATTAAACATTAAAAGTGAGTGATAAAAGACCGGAAGTGACAAAAGACAATGGAAAAATACCCTGCCACAAAAAGATTTTATTTTTAAGAATAAATAAAAATATTAAAACAAACATTCAATGTACAAAAATGGTACTTCCAGTCTTTATAGAGGTCGATCGCTAATAAAAAAATTATTTGGTTCGAAATATTCCCCGGTACATCAAATAAATTTAATCCATTGTATTTCATCAACAAACTTTTCATAAACCTACCTATTGTGTATGATTAATTTTGTTAGAAAAGCTAGTTAGTTAGTTAATTTAAACTTTTAGATAGAAAACCAAGTTAGAACTAACTTTCTGTTTGTTAAAAAATAACGGTTTTTGAATATTAAAAATATAAATTATAAAGCAATCAATTAATTTGTTATCAATCACTTACCCGTGTATATTGGCCAACTTTTTAAAATCCCTATTATTTTCGGCAATCGGAATCATAACTTTATAAATATCATTCATCGGTTCGTACATGGCAGCAGCGTAAAGACAACTAGCGGCATGTTCCAATAATCCCAATAAAGCTCCTTCCGTAAATCCCAAACAACCACCCTCTCGAGCCGGAGACAAAACGTCATCGGATACGGCGCTTTCTTCCAGCACATTAGGCGTCACCTTTTCAAACGCTGCAGCACCTGCTGGCAAGTGAACTAGCGGTTCTAACATAGCCAAATACTCAGCCAAAAGTGCTGCGGAATGCACCAGGCACATTCCTGCCTCGCAATGGTTTCCCCTTTCCATGTGCTTCTTGGCCATAGATCCCAACCAGGTCAGTCTCAGATCAGGCGAATTCTGATATCCTTTGGCAATTCTATACATCAGATCCAAAAGCATTTCGGGATCTTCTTGAAACTCTTTCATTTTCACCGTGTCGGACAGGATCATATGCAAGTTAAAGACCAGATCACGCACTTGCTCGGGGAAACTTGTGTCTTGCAATTCGGAATCTCTTTCTCCGTATTCGAGGATAGTCTTCAGAGATCGCCTCAGAGAATCGTCGCTGAATGTCGCTGAAGTGCCCACTAATGAACTGAGCGACATTGTGACTTGCATTTTGATACGCGCAAAGTTCTGCCAATGAAAAGATTGCAAAGTTGTCTTAACAGTCCAAAGGAAAAAAATACTTACATTTCCTATTTGGAAAGTTTGTCTCATCAGTAAATAAAGGGAAGCCGCCGATTGAGAGCGCACGGAAGCTATATGCGAGCCGCAATGTTTCAAAAGAAGCAAGCAAAGATCGGAACAATGATCGCTTTCTTCATCAAACAGTGCACTGTGGAACTGCAGACAACAAACATAAAACAGTCCATTAATTACTAAAAGCAGAAACAATTTTCAAATTAATTACCTTGTAAACCAAGCTGCGTTGCGAGGCAAACATGTGCGACAAAACGGTGGTGCTTTGATTTTTCCCCAGAGCATGCAGCAAAACTGTTAGCGCGAGACCAACTAGAATTTGTTGATTGTCCCATTGCGCCACAGTTGCAACACATCTCTCCAAAGTATCCAGAACAATAAAAGACGCTTCGGTTGCCAAGTGCCCTTCCAAATGTACATCAGTAAGATCATCGCGCGATCTGTCTACATTTTCGGCTGGCTTGTAAGTCATTTGCTCCTTTCTCCAGCGCACTTTCTCCGTCGAAGCTTGCATTTTTCGGCGCTGCATCATTTCGCGGGCGGATCCTTGTCCTAGTATCATGTCTTCCAAGCGGCTTTTAACGTCCTGCGTTACTTGGGCGTGCGAGTAACCGGACGGAGGAGGTGCACGTCTTTTAGGTTTGTATTCGAAACAGCTAGTGCATGCATCCAAAAGATGTAACAACGTCGCCATGCGATTAATTGACAACTCTCCTAGCCAGTGGGATAAGGAATCGCTTTCTACATTCTTCAGGACCCACAAAACACAGAGCAATAGTTGCCGACTTACTTCAGCTGAAATCGTAGCCTTGCGATTCTAGAAACAAGTTTTTTAATTTATTTTAATTTAAAAGTTTAAAAATATATTTAAAATTTATCATTTACCATTTGATAAGCTTCCATTTTTTTTGAAACGACTAAATTTCCTGCGATTGCAGATGCAACACTCTGATTAATATTTTGCGACTCTTCGTTGTAGCGCTCATTGCCATCATTGCCAAAATGATGTAAAATGGGCAGAACATCCATTGCAACCGAAAGAAGAGGTAAATACAAGGCAGCTACGCGTCTCCGAGTATCTGGAGACAGATACCTGGGGTCGGCATCATGCCAGGAAAGCAAGGACCTTATTGTATCCACTGCTTTGAAATGCAAACTAGGACTATAATAGAATAAAATGAAAAAAAACACATTAAAATCATCGACAATTGCTGCGATATTCTTCACTTACTGATTTTCCAGAAGAACAGTTGCCAAATCGGATAGAACCAGTCCAGTTAAATAATGGTGCTGCCGATATTCCGAAGATAATTCTGCAAACATGCTGACACGTTCTTGGCTGGCAGGAGGCCCCGACAGAAATGAATTCTGACTTGTAGAGCTCGTAACACTGGGACTTGGCGAAACACTAGCCCCGGATGTCATGAACGGTGTAGCGAACGGCAAATTGAGTGGCACGTAATGCTCGTGACTGCAAACAATTCGCACCAGTTCCAATTTTAGTTCGTAGAGAGCCGCGGCATCAGCCATCGAAGAAATTTTCGTCAAAACGGTCTTGGTGTATCCTCTCAGTAGTTGCATAACAAATCCACGATCGCAAATTGAGAACAAGTCGAAGAGGAAGAATGCCAAAGCGGAGTTAACTTTATGAGCGCGACGTATGTCACTATTAGAATGAGAAATGATGTCCTGCGTAATCATATTGACGAGATTATTAATATCCTCGAGGAACTGCTGATGGAACCTCAATCTTCGCGGAATATCCAAACTGCCGATGCATGCCAAGTGCTCAATCATGCTTTTGATTATCAGATCAAATAAAAACCACGCGTTTTGCATACTCAAGTCTTTGGGACGACCGTTGGCGAATCCCCATTGGACCGCCAATTCTTCGTGCAATATGCGCTGGCAGGTATT
The DNA here is from genome assembly GCA_030556065.1 of Holobus sp. GC000080. Lineage (NCBI taxonomy): Eukaryota > Metazoa > Arthropoda > Insecta > Coleoptera > Staphylinidae > Holobus > Holobus sp. GC000080. Next base: position 31,037 of record JASKGO010003840.1, on the reverse strand, counting down.
GATGCAAGGCGGATTCTCCAAGGCGGTCCCTCGCATACTGGCAACTCGGTCGATCCCTCTGGGCGACAATTGCTGCGTTACTTCCAAGTCCGGATTCGAGACACTTCGCGTTAGGCCAGAGGTGTTTTCGTGGTTTGGTGAATTCCGGACACTTCCTCCGCAACTCGGATGCGGAATTCGGGCTTGATATTGAACGTAGGTGTAAAGTAAAGCAATGCGACCGTTTTGATCGACCTGTAAATCTTGCAAATTCTAAAAAGCAAAAAAAAAACAATTAACTTTTGTTTATAAAGTATAAAGCATTTAAAATGCCATTTCTAAGTTTAAACATTTTGAAAATTTTAAAGAAGGGATTTTAGTGCACTTACTTGAAGATTCTCCAGAAGAAGTCCCAAAGTCTCAAAGGAAATGTGACTGATATTTAAAATTTCCCCGGAGATTCTAGGAGGTTGAACTAGAAGCTGAATTATGCTGTCGAAAATCAAAGAGAGATGTTTAACAATCGTTTCCGGCTTGGCCCCAGCCAATCCCGACATGGAAGCCTTCAGTTCTTCAGCCAGTCCTGACTCTCCGAGTCTCGACGGTATAATTCCTGTATGAACGTAATCGTAAGCCGCCAGAAACCTTTCAACTGGAGGGTCGTGCGTATGTACGGAAGACACACTATCAAGGCACACAGTAAATAATCCTTTGTGGTTGTCCAACCACTTTGTTCCTGGTAGGCAAACGTCGGCCGGAATGTAACTGTAGTTCAACGGTGGCGGCTCCAGCATTATTGGCATGCAAAACTCGCCCGATACCAATCGCCCGTCACGCAATAAGGGCAACCACTAAAATTGCATAATTTAATTTAAAATCAAAGTTTACGCACCATTGTAATAAAAGATTTAACTAGAAGTTAAATGATAAAATAATTATCAAATATTTAAGAATTTAATTAAATTCATTTTATAGGAAACTTTTAATGGGCCAAATACTTAGGAATTCATAAAATAAATACACTTACAGTATATCCAACAGGTGCATCAACGGAAGTTTGATCAACCTTCTTCTGACAGGAAATATGATAAAACGTAAAGAGAATATGATGATTGTCGGCCAAAGCATTTGGAAGCTTCATTTTGATTTCGTCGTGGAACACAGGTGTTTTACTATGATAGGTAACAGCTGCAAAAGCTTCGTTGGTGAATTCCGGACAATTCGATTTACCGAATATATTATTCAAAGCATGATGTTCTGATTCTCCGGCCATCAGCTGCACTCGAACTGCCAAATTCCGGGCCGATCCAGTCCTATTGGAGAAGTTAAGTTCTTTCGGACTGACAAACAGTAAATTTCGATAAACATAGTGCGGATTCAGCACGTCTCTAACGGGAAACTCGAGCAATTCCTTCGTAGGTCTGACCGTATCATCGACGTAGGAATGCAGTTTGTGCAAATCAGTAGTCAAACAATGCTTTGGCTCAGCCGGACAGGGCGATATTTCAAGTTTAAAAGTGGTGGGAATACATTTAACTTTTTTCAACGACAAATTCCCTCTCTTCAACTCCGGAAGGAATTTATACAAGTCGTCATCCTTTAGTTTTTCGCCGTCCACTTTAAAAAAGGAATTCATCTTTAAAGTGATTGCGGGAAAACTGTCTAAACTGTTGCCCAAATGGTCAGGGGACCACGAGCGTCGTTTTTCACGTCGTTCCAAAGACCCGCGTCGCGATAAAGTATCCTGAGCCCTTTTGCGCAAATGCTCCAAACTTGCCGATGCCGTTTTTCTATCCAAACTATTGCTGTTGGAATTCGTTGTGCTACTGTTCTCGCGGCTGTATTCTGGATTTAAATCACTGTTTACAACAGACATCAGGTAAACGGCCGTCCAGGCAAACGCTTGTCTATACTTTCCAAGTCTTTCACAAATTGAAACTGCGTTTGCTTTAATTTTGTCGCGATTCTGAAATATTAAAAAAATATATAGAATATAAATTTTCAACAGTTTGAACAAATAAGTTACCCCAACATCTTTCATGTAAGGCTCTATGCACTCATTTAGATCGCCTTGCAGGACTTTCTCAAGCCTCACCACCAAAAACAGATCAGGTGATGGATGAGTTATATTGAAAATGCAACTACGAGCCATGGTACTAGTGTCCTGGTAGGGAATATGATCTCCCAACATGCGCTTCATAGCCTCTGTGTTTAAATCGAAGTAGAAAGTTTCGCTAATTTTCTTCCGCTCTTTGGCATCGTACAAAGCCATTGAAGCAAATATGGGTTCCACCTCTAATTCCATGGTCAATTGGGTACATTTGACCAATATGCGATGTCCAAGGCTTTCACCAGGAGTGTTCGCCGGCAATCTTTTCTCAACGGGCTCATCGATATCGGTTTGCGGATACAAAGAGAGCAACGTTTCCTGCCGTTCTATTTGGCGTCTGCTTTCGTTCAACTGGTCAAGAGCTTCAGGTGCCGAATGCTCCAAAAGTTCGGGAATTAACGGATCGCCAGCTGAATGACGCAAATCTAAGGAAGCCCATGAATTTCTCGGAGTTAACGTGTCTCCACATGATGAAACGGAGCTTAACGATACCACACTTTGCCTGCTGCTTCCAACTGGTGATGTTAAATCTGCAATTGTTTATTTTATTAATAATCTACAAATATAAATTTTGATATTTTCATCAGGAGTTGAATCAATTTAAATGATTTTCAACATGGCGCCATATCCTGTTATGACGGAACCGGAAGTCATAATGAATTTCATTATTTTGCTTTATAACAGGGAACCTACCATTTTTTAATTTAAATTAGATCATATTTTTTTAAAGATACTCATTTAAGAATTAAAACCAAATTAGAGAACAGTTTCAATCAATCATCTTATAAATTTTAATGTGCTTACCAAATTCACTGCTTATTTCTGAAAGGGTTGGCTGCAAATCAACTTCAAACTCTTGCTTGGTGCTTGAATGTGTCAACTTATTAGCATTAACAGATCGATTGCAACAACTATTGCTCAAATGCCTTTGCTGGTACTTCACTACTCTCCAGTCAGCAGTGTAACAATTAACACATGACTGAACATGGGGTGGCAGACTATCACTGCAAAATTACAAGTCATTAATTAGTTAATTATGATTTAACTATATATACATGGGCTCCTCTGGTACTATGGGTTGTAAAGTTCTTATAGGCCTTTCAACAGTTTCAACAGAAACATCTCCAGGGGGAATATCCAAGATCGCTCTTAGAGGATCTCTATCTATAAGCAATTGATACTGTGATACAAACTCTTCATATTCTATGGGGTCCACAATATCAGTCGTCCAATTCTAGAATAATGATAAAATTAAATAAATGAAAAATTTTATAACAGAACAACAAACAGTTGAAGACGACGGCGACAAAAAATTGCATTTAATGGCGTGACAGGCGACGTTCCGGCGTACATCTGCGGCATGTGTTCTAAAAGTGAAAAGCAATAAAAAAAATCGTAAATTAGCAATAAATATTTACGTACTTTGATAATTTTTGTGTGAACGCCCTTTGAGTCGACGCCATTTTTAAACATAAACCACAAACACACACAAACTTATGTCAAACCATCAGCTGTTTTACGTCAATAAATAAAACAAATGAACAGCAAGTGCACAAAAAAAAAAATTTATAAAAAAAAAGCTTTACATTTAAAATGGAATCTAGGGGTGAATCAGAATTGCAACAGCTAGTTTCCAGTGATGGAGACAATGAAGATAGCATTGTAGATACAGACAATACAGTGACTGAAGTAAAAGTGATTTCACCAGTTCGCAGCAACAAGGTAAATCACAATTTCAGAAGTTAAACAACTTGCTAAAACCCTCTACAGGTATCCTCATCCGGAAATACCAGTAGAAGTTCCGCTTCGAAACATCGAAACTTGAAAAAGTCTGCAAATCAACCTTCCAGCTCTAGTGTTTTATTTGTTAATGAGAAAAAAGGTTCCAAAGATTCAACGAAAAGTACTGCCACAGTAAGACCACGCACATTACATAAAGGTATGGGAAAAGCACAATTAGGAAGACATTAGTAGAGCACATTTTGTTTTTTGTTTGCATGCATTTTTTCTTCTTTATTTTTCCCATGTAGATACCCTTAAAAAAGTTCATCATCACTCATTTTTATCTGAAGTTCCTGATGTGCGGCACATGGAAAGAGCCCTATTGGGGCTGTTGGCAGATTTTCATTCAGGAAAACTGAAAGCATTTGCGAGTGGATGTACAATGGAGCAAATGACTAATATCAGGGAGCAACAGGAAAAGCTAGCAAGATTGCACTTTGACTTGGGTGCTGCTAATGATCCTTCATTGAGTGAAGAAAGTCTTACACAGTCATATGATACAATGAGCCACCTGATTCAAAGGCTTGAACAACTGAGTATGTCCATTGAATCATTACAAAATACTGACAAATGAATAATTGTTAAAATTTGTAAATAAAGAGATATGCTGGATTTGTATATACGCGATAAATTACGTGCGTTTCCTTTTATTTCCTGTGACTTTATCAGAGGCCGCGTTTTGCGCACTAACAAATGTTCTTTGCAGTTTATTCTTCTTGGATTCCCTGAATTCTTTGGCAACATCTTTTGATAATTCTGCTATTCGTTTCATGAACTCTGATGGATAACTAAAAAAATTAAACAATAAGCTGTAATAATGTTAAGAAAGTTAAAGAGTGGATATTACCTGCAACCCAATATCTCAATATTTACGAATCCTCTGCCAAGAGCCACAAGATACTCTTCAGGGAATTTTGACTTGTGCAGTTCCATGAACTTTTTCCTAAGCAACCAATGGTCTTCGGGTTCAGTGTCGTCGTAATATTTATCGATGTCCCAATCGGTGTCGTACGTTTTTGTCATCTTTTATTTCAATTTGTAAATATAAACAAGAAAATTGATGGAAAAATGCGAAAAGAAAAATTTTTAGGTTATAGTCTTTCTATGTTTTCCACCGCCACTGCAGCCTCGTGCTCCGTAACATCAACAGCGCGGGCGCAGGACCGATTGAATTTTTTCGAACCCATTTCCGACCTTTTTCTTACGAGTTTTCCGGACTTTCCCGGACTCGATACTTTCCTCTTTTCAGACATTCTTTTTGCTCGTTTAGCAGCCCTTCTCGCCTCTAGACCCATTTCCTTTTTCATTTTTAATTCTGCCAGTATTTCAGCAGTGTTACTTGAGATGCTATTGTCTCCACCCCTGTGCCATTTCTTAACGCTGGTAGGATGCGGCAGACAATCACCAAATGCTTTTCGGACAAATTCGTAAGCAGCAATTGATGTATGGTATAAGGTCACTGCAAAACTTTTTTCCTCTTCTGAATACTCTTTTTCCGTAATCATTTTGCTATTTCTCATAACGAGGGTTCTCAAAATTTCAGGCACCCAACCCTAAAATTGAATAATCAGATCATTAAATAGAATTCGGTTGCGGTAGGAATATAAATGATAAATATTATTGCTGACTACAATAAAAGATGCAATATTTTCAAACCTAAATAAAAAATAAAATTGGCTTTAAATTTAAAACTTAAACGGTTCAAAAAACATTTTTTTGATGATTTGGAACCCTTAATCTTTGATATTATTAGGCGTTTGAACCTATCCAGCTCAACCATGGGACAACAGCAACAACAATTTTTAATTCTGCGAATTCTGCTGGGGTTCTTAGCTTTTTTTTTATGGTTCAATATCTACGGTTGAAAAGGAGAGTTCAAGTCAAATTCATAATACAAGCCAAGGCTGAATAGACCAAAGAAAATGTTCTTTTCAATTATTCCCGATGGTTTTTGCAAACCAAAACCGTTAGACAATTTTATTTTCGTCTGTAACCACTGCATCAGAAGCAATAATTTAACTTCTTTTACCTGTGGATCGGAAAATACTTTATCCACTGGTTGCACAGGTTGGATTTGGACTATTTGACGTGGGGTTTCTCTTGCTTGTGCCAATTGTCGATTTAGGGATTTTTTTAAGGAGTTCAACTTCTTATCGAGTGTTTTAATTTTCAGTTTGGCAAGATTAAAAAATTTCTTTGCGTAAACCGGGTTTTCCATAGCAGTCTCTTTAAAATCGCCAACAAAACTCTTGCGATTGCGTCTCCTAAATAATTCACAAACTGTAATAAATGTAACAAATATTTTAAAAACTATAACGTACCTTCTCTTGATTACCATTTCTTTATTGACATAAAAATTGCACATTGAAGAAGATGGTGGTACTCCTGCGGTATTGTCAGTCTCTATTTCAACAACACAATCTTCAATGTGTACTGAAGGGGAAGATGGCCTTTGACCAACACTTTCGGTTTCATTAACATGCTTTTTAGTTTTCGCTGAAGTAGAAGGCAGTATTGGTTTGGAATCAATGATTGTTGCTTTAGCTACTTTTTTCTTTTTTGGTGTTTCTGGATTAAACATGTCAATCTCTTTCAAATCGCCACCGCTATTACTATGCTTTCTTTTCCTAAATGATATCAAAGTTACAGTAAATTAAGAAACAAATAATAAATAACATACCCTTTATTAACTGCCTTTGTGCTAAGATTATATCCTTCCTTGGACATTGCAGAAGATGACGGCATTTGCTTGTTATCAGTAGTTGTAGCTTTATCACCAAGCTTTTCATTAATTACCACAGAAGAAGATACAAATTGCTTATTATTAACAACTGTTGTTTTGGCAAAAGGTTGTTTAAGGGACAACAAGATTAAAGGTGGCACTGGTTTGTTACCAACAGTTGCTGTTTTATCGGCCGACTTTTCAAATGGCTTCTGAGGGGAAGTTAACATTTGTTTGTTATCAGCAGTTGCTGTTTTGCCAACAGGCTGCTTAATGGGCACCAAAAGTAAAGATGGTCCTTGCTTACTATTAACAATAACTGTTTTATCAACTTGTGTTTCAGTAGTTTTTACAGAAGAAGGTTGAATTTGTTTGTTTTCAACAGTAGCTTTTGTACCAACAGGTTGTTTGATGGGAACCACAATAAAAGATGGTACTTGCTTATTATTAATAATTGCCGTTTTGCCAACTTCCATTTTAATGGTATTCTTGGGAGAAGTCGACATTTGTTTGTTATCAATTGTTGCTGTTTTATCAACATTTGTTTCATTGGTCGTCATAGAAGAAGACGACATTTGTTTACCTCCAAAGGGGGCCGTTTTATCAACATGTGTCTCAATGGTCTTCACTGAAGGAGATGGTAATAGCTTGGTATCAATCATTTTACCAGTAGGTGGTTTAATTGGCAGCATAAGAAAAGATGGACCTGGTTTGCTACCAACAGTTGCTGTTTTATCATCTTGGGCTTCAGGGGACTTCACAGAAGAAGAAGGTAATTTCTTGATATCAATCATTTTACCACCTGTAGGTGGTTTAATAGGCACCATAATAAAAGATGGCCCTGGTTTGTTATTAACAGTTGTTTTATCAACTTTTGTTTCCATGGTTTTGATTGAAGAAGACGGCATTTGTTTGTTATCTATAGTTGCACTTTTATCAACATTTGTTTCAATGGTCTTCATAGAAGAAGATGGTAATTGCTTGGTATCAATAGTTTTACCAACAGATGGTTTAATGGGCACCATAAGAAATGATGGCCCTTGCTTGCTGCCAACAGTAGCAGTTTTATCAATTTGTGTTTCAAGGGTTTTTGTTGAAGAAGACGGTATTTGTTTGTTATCAACAGTAGTTATTTTATCAATATTGTTTTCAATGGTCTTGACAGAAGATGATGGCAATTGCTTCATATCAACAGCTTTACCAACAGGTTGTTTAATGGGCACCATAACAAAAGATTGTACTTGCTTACTACTAACTGTAGCAGTTTTATCAACTTGTGTTTCAACGTTTTTTACTGAAGAAGACGCCATTTGTTTAGTATCGCCAGTAGCTGTTTTACCAACAGGTTGTTTAATGGGCACCATAAGAAAAGATGGTCCTTGCTTATTACTAACAATTGCTGCTTTATCGACTTGTGTTTCTAGGTTTTTTACTGAAGTATATGGCATTTGCTTGTTATCAACTGTAGCTACTTTACCAACAGATTGAGTAATGGGCGTCAAAATAATAGCAGGCGTATGCTTATTACTAATTGTTGTTGCTTTACAAACTTCCTTTTTAATTCTACTTTTAGGAGAAGGTGGCTTCACTTTGTTATTAACAGTTGCAGTTTTAGCTAACTGCTGTTCAGTGGTCAGTGGCTTCCTACCAATGTTTCTAAACACTGATGGTACAGCTGTATTCCTTAAAACTGTGCGTTCATGAAATCCTGAAAATAACTTCTATAATTTCAATACATTAAGCATTAAGATGTTCTTTTTCCATGCCTACATACTAGTAAAATCCTCTTTGGTAAAATGCTGTCCACATATGACACTGTTATTCGTAAGTTGACAAGGTTTTAAATTTAAAGCTTCCAACCACTGTTTTTGTAATTCCTCATCTTTGGGAAAACTAATGGATATTAATATTTATTAAAAAGAACAATATAAATTTTGGAAAATTAGCTGTTGCCTTTAGTTTTTTACCCATTCTTACCTATGAAAAGAAGCGTTGCAGCCCAGTTTCCGATTAGTACATCCTAAGACCCAACATTTTATGGTCATTGTTGTTTATCATTAGTAATAATGGTAATAATCATTAGCTAAGTTAGTAGAGAAGATTTCTTTTTTAATAATGAACGACAAAAACAAAAGTGTCTCATTTGCTTACCCGACCGACCTCGTTCATATGTGGTTCATATTTACTTGACTTGCTTCGTTTGACATTTGACATCAGTCGACCTCTCCATCTGTAATTTGTCATGTTGGTTGCATAAATAACGAGCATTGTAAATTTCAGGTTATATTTACCCCCACCTTGCCACAACAACCCTAGTGCTACTAGTTGCCTCTCTCTTGCTCTCTGCATATCGCACTCTTGTTAGTTTTTCTTACTCTCTCTACTTCCGGTATAATTTTAAAACAAAAACAAAATAATAAAATGAATAACGAAAGTGGTGATTTTTCCAACATCGTTCTGCCAGTATGTAAATACGAATGTAAGAATCACAATAATCAATTAAATTTATAAATTTTATAATATTGCAACATATTTCAGACTTGGATCACACAGCAGATGTACAGTAAGTCCAACAATTAACTATTTTATACCAATTAATTATTTAAAAATTCAGATTACATGCATGGGGAGATTCATTAAAAGAAGCATTTGAACAATGTGGAATTGCAATGTTTGGTTATATGACTGAGTTGGACTCAGTTGAAATTAAAGACACCAGCATAATTACAGCAACAGGACACGATTTGGAAAGCCTACTATTTCACTTCCTTGATGAACTTCTGTTCCTATTCAGCTGTGAACCATTTCTTATCTGTAATAAATTAGAAATAACTGAATTCAACACAGAGGGAGAAGAGCTGAGCTTAAATTGTACATGCTATGGAGAAGAATTTACTCTGGGAAAACATCCCCAGGGAACTGAAGTGAAAGCAATTACATATTCAGCAATGCAAGTAATTGATGGAGGACCTGGCAAGAAATCAGAGTTGTTTGTTATTATTGACATTTAATAGTTTCCAAGGTGTTGTTTGTTTGTATTTAGGATTATTGTTATGGAAACTGAACTGTTGAATAAATATTGTCATTTTTTTTGTAATTAACTTCTAAATTTTGTTATAAAAGAATTAAATAAATTCGCCTGCGATGGTTGACCTATGCGGTAAATATCCGGTTTTTTAAATAAACTTTTAGCGAAATTGAATTCATTTTTAGAAGACATCAATATCACCAATCTTAGTTTGGACAATGATGAAAAAGAGTTTCACACCATTATCGGCCACATCGAAGATATTCTAATGGACGACAGATTCACAGAGGTGCATCGGGAATTTATGGAGAAGCATTGGAAAGACTTCGAAGATTCAGAGGAAAACAAACTGAGTTACACGGATACCTTTAATGAGTACATCGGTACGATTGAAAAGTTCATCGAAAACGAACTGAATCAGCGCGTTGCCAATTTTAATATGTCCCAATTTGAAGTGGAATTAAAGTTTGTATCAATTTTCATATTTTAATACCATTCGCAAAAAAATCTGATTTAATTTGCTAGGAACCGAAGCAACGAACTGGAAGGAGAAATATTCGAACTGCTTTCAACCTTTACCGACTTCTGCGCCTTCAAATCGATGGTTCTTGATTATAAAAACGTTAGTTTCCAGTTTTTTTTTTTTTTTTTTTTTTTTATATAATAAACCATGTTCACAATGAAAAAAATGTTTCAGATGAAGGAAGGTAAAGTCGCCGACTTCTCGTCGGATTTCTTCGTATCCAAATGCACGTTCGAAGATTGCGGAATGGAAGAGACCGCTTTTTAACTAAATCTATAATCAAAAAATGTCGCTGTGTGCATCTCTAATTCATCAAGATTTCCATCTGGACAAGTCTACTGTTAGTGTCCCCTGGCATTCGATAAGGTAACATCCCAGTAAAGTTAGTTAGAACGCGGGCCTGTTCTTTGATTACGGCCAATTGCTAAAATTATATACAAAAAATGAATTATTTATGTAATAAAACTGTTTTTGTTTTGGGTTTTAAAGTTAATATAGATTTGCTAGCCTTATGAACTTGATAAAACTCAAAATAAATGGTAAAAAAAATGTAATTCACCTTGTCAATGGAAATATCGTGCATTCTGGCTGGAATATGCTCGTTTTCTTTGATCTTCTGATACTGGGCAAAATAGATGTTCATCGTTGCCAAAAGAACATCCGGAATTATTCTGCAGACATCCCCGCTGAGAGTTTTGAAGTTATTGACTCGTTCATCCAATTCCGAAGCTTGATTCGGGATTATTTTCAAGTCAAACAAAATCTGAAAGGAAATATTTCAATTTAATTAATAATTAATTAAATTTAACTCTGCTTTTTTTCTCTTGTAAAAAGAAAAAGAAAACATACTTTTAATGCAGCTTGATAGTTCTTGGCGTGATACTGATCGAAAAATGAGAGCAAATCTTTTAAATTACAGAAGTTGTTGGCAGCGGCTGCAGAACACTGGAATCCTTCGCGCGAATACCTTTCGTAAATTGTTTTTATTTTATAGGCCATCCTGTCGCGAGTTGAACCAAGAGATGCAGGAGTTGAAACCACTTGTGACACCAAAGTACTCAACAAATTTAACACCTCCGTTTGATTCTAAAAAAAAAAAAAAAAACTCAAATAGCAATTAAAAAACAAACAACAAATAAATAGCGATAATTACGTTGGCAATATCGTAAAGTTCAATGGCATCCTCATACAAGCCTTTGGAACACAATTGCGAAGCCAACATTTGCGCCGTTTTTTCCACCGTTATTTCCGGATGTTTGAATTCGTCAAGACAACCTTTGGTCCTTATGCCGTTCGGCTGAATGCTGCCGAATACTTTGGCATAATCCCTGGTCTCTTGAGCCAAATCGCACACGCATACCATAAACATATTGTGCTTGTCGGCATCGTAGATTTTGTGCAACAAAAAGAAGTAGTGAACTGCTTCTTGAATGCAATTCACTTCGAATCGTTGAACGTAAATCATAATCAAGCGAACCAAGTTCAGTCTTCTGCAAGGTTTTGTATCCGCCGGATCGATAATTACTAGAAAGTTTTCATTTTAGTTACTTCGCAATAATTAAAAATAAATAAATGACTTACATAAAGGAGATGAATAATCGGCTGGTCCAGCCAACATGTACATATCATGTAAAGCAATAGCCATGTGGACAGCGTGTACCTTATACCTTTCGATTCTGCTTAGAAATTCAATGGCAGCTTCGAATTGGCCGGTCAGAGCCAAAACTTGAAAATACAAATGCGGCTGCTTCTGGGCCTCGTAATGCGACTCTCCGTATTCTTCAATGATAGTTCTCTGCAGATCAAAGTAGTCGATATGATCGTCTCTGTCGTGCAACGTCTTGATGGGTCCTTCCGTGGGTCTCACCAGACACAATTTCAACCAGAGCCAATCGTCCGCAGTCCTCGCCACTTCTGAATGATCATCGATTATGTCGCAGCAGCCAACGATGGCCCAAACGATACGTTTAAACGGATCCGTTTCGTTTCTGATGGACCGCTTGTAGTGGAATCTAATGGCAGCTTCTAATTTTTGAATATCCGGTTGGTTGGGGTTTTTATATTTCGCCTCTAAAGTAGTCATCAGGTCCGGAAAACGTTGATGACCACTGAAATAATATTTGAGTAATGATCGTAATTAATAAATAAATGAATTAAATAATGGAAAATGAATTACTTGGCTCGTTTGAGGCAATCTAAAGCAGCGCCTACGTCGCCGGAGCGCAGGCAGTAATAAACCATTGGCCACAAAGGGCGGTCTTCGATTTGTCCATCGAGGAAGCCGACGTAACCGCCGGGTAAGCGAATCGCCAAATAACTCTTCACCAAAGGGTAAGTTCCCGGTATTCCTCCTCTTTGTGCAATGTTTAGGTTTTCATTTACGATGCTCGACATGTATGTTTTGTATCTGCAATTTTGATTTGTTAATCACACTAAGGAAATACTTCCCACACAAGACATTCAAATTTTTAAAAATTACCGGTTTTCCAAATATTTTTTGCCTTGGTTGACCAGATCAATAACAACCGCTTTACTTTTGCGAACTTCGAGCACATCATTTCCGGAACATGTAGGAGTTATGTTGGTCATGTACTTCATGATCTCCCACATATCATTGACTTTCTAAAAATACCTAATGAAAATTGTTTTTTTTTTTAATAACCAAAAAACAAACCATGTCTTTAAATTCTTCGGCAGCTGCGGCAAAATAAGAAATCAATTCCGGCTTGTTTTCTCCTCTACATTGTCTCCGGTTTAATTCGACGATTTTCGATGCGAACAATGCTTCCTGCTGCGACATAAACATAGCACCGATGAGCGGAATTTCGGTGATTTGTCTCTCTTGAATCGGAGTAACAAAACTGCCTGAAGGACCAACCATGGAATTCATTATCTTGCGTTTTTCCTGTTTCCATTCAGCCCATGTATGGTCCCACGCTTGTTCCATGACATTTTTAAAGCACTGTAATTCCAAATTTTCAATCCACAGTTACAAAAAAATGCAAAAACCTACGTTTTTGTGTTCCTTTTCAATTACTCCCATAATGCAGTTTCTAATTTCGTTCTCAAGGGTGGATTCTAAATCAACAGAATCTACAGGTTCAACTGTTTCCAGGGCTTTCTTCAAGCTAATTGAATCTAACTTTTGTGAGATCCTTGGCAAATCGATTCCTTTTGAACCCAACAGTAAATTTCTTTAAGAAAAAAAAAATTATATTACTATACAATTCCTGGAATTTCAAAGAAAATACTAACGCTTGGATATCCTTAGATCCTGATTGAGCAACACGACTGTACAATTCAGAAGATGCTTCAAGTACTTGCCGAAGTGATCTATCTACCTTGGGCAATTCAGATGTACCCTCAATATCTTGAGTTAATTTTTCGGCTTCAGAAAGCAGGTCTGCAAAATCACCCATTTTTCCTTACTTTGTATAATCTACACCGATAAATCTACTGTTAATATTATTATTTTCTTTATGGATTGTCCGTTACAAACACCACAACTCACAACAAGATCAAAAGACAATTTTTTAAAATTTGAGGTTATGATTACTTCAAAAACAAAAAACATCGCGTCGCTGCATTTCCTTTTAAAAGTTTACACAGATGGCACTAGTTGTTCCAAAAAGGAGGGTAAAAAGAAAAGGGTCCAAAACTAAAAACAAATAAGTAACAAACTTTTATAAGTCTTTGGCAAGTACTTTTCTTCTAAAAAAACTAGCACAATTTAATCAGAAATAAACATAGAATACTTTAAAACGAATTAAAAAGGATTTGTTTAATCGATATAGTAGAGAAAAAGAAAGTACCTAAGTGAACCGATTCGATTATTTCCATTATGAGCGCGACCGTTTTGAAATGGGTCAGAAAGAATCGATAGTTTTCCAAGGAAAATTTCGGAGTGATGCAGTCCCTGTCAAATCCTTTGTGCCTTCCAAAGAACTGCCTTCGATGGGTCGCTTAAGTAGGAAACATTCGAAGGATAAGAAGTATACCAATGATTTTAACAGCGGCTTAGGTAAGACAATCTACAGAAGTAATTAAAGCATTCTAAAGTTTGGAATAAAACTATTACAAATTATGTTTATTTTTGCGATTATGGTCCTTTGGGAGTTTGTAAATTCGCACTCGCAGTAGATACAAAATATCAATTGATTCATAAGTAAGCCGCAAAAACCGACATCACCGGCATATTTTATAGTTAGCGCCATTGACATTTATAATGGTAAAGGTCGCACTTTAGCAAAACGCAAAACAAAAGGTTCTTTCTGCATTAAATCTCTTGTAATAGTTCAAAAACCAAACAAAAACAAGATGAAAAAGAGTAGAACTGACGAAATTTATTTTTAATATACATGCTCTTTTCAAAATTACTCTTACAAAGCAAAAAAGAAATGACAGGGCTAAACTATTTTTCATTATCATTTTATTGATAAAAAATAAATAAATTCAACTTATTTCAACCGGAACCGTCGATCTTTATGAAAGCTTGCATATTTCACAATTTATTTTGATCCTAGAAGACAATTTTAAATGATTTATGATGCAATTTGCATTTCTTTTCTTTGGGAACTATTTTCACAAATGATTTTCGGATTTGATAGGATATATTATACAAAAGGAAATGAGAAAACAAAGAAAAAATGTTTGATCAATATCAAACAAAGTAACATCTAAATGTAGAACTTTTATTTAGTTTTTCCGATCGGCGGACTAATTAGTTTTATGCGCACTTTGGGCACTAAAGTTAACTTTCGCGCACCCTACAAAGAGTAAAATAAAAATGCGCCCTTGAATCGCATGCTTAGGACTTTCGGTTCCTGTTGCTGAGCGAAAGAACTGAATATTGATTAAATATTGAATATAAAAATAATCAATTGCATATTTTCTCCATGAAACATGATGACCCAATAAGCGTTTCTTTGTTTCAAAAGTACAAAGTGGTACAAAGAAAACCGTCTCTTTGGAATGTTGAGTTTAAATTTGACATACTAACAGTCATTATCAGTGACACATTGGAGATGCGTGGGCAAGGGAAAGGGTGGTCCTGAGTTGAGGCTTGATCCTTGATCCTGAGTCCAGAATTTTCGCAAAGAGCAAAGGAGGTTAAACGTGTGAGCCTGCTGATACAATTTCGCAATTCAATGCCATTGAGAGGTGCATTGTAGAGGAAAAAAAATAGAATGCTGACGCAACAGCGTATTATCGATTAGATTTGTACAGTAGAATAGTTATGTTGACCTTTTTCTAGATGTGGGGTGAGTAATAAGTGTGTACTCGCATATTTGCTATGTGTGCATGAGAAGCAAGAAAGCAAAGAATTTCTTCAGCGCACCGACAGCACCCCCTTTAAGATCTCTGTAATCTAGAGCGTGTATCTATAGCAACGGGAGTGTTCACTCCCATCCCATCCATATCCATCCCGGTGGGATGTTGGCTAGGCCAGCTGAAGCGGCAGCAAACAGTGCCGAGAGCGTTAATGTTGGCCGACTCTCGGCCTCTCTGCTCGATCGCTCGGTTTTTCGTGTCCGCGGCACATTCTACTAACGAACCGGCAGACCAGTTCGAAGTCGTTCGCGGTCCACGTCCAACGCACCTCTTGTTCTTCCCGTGCACACTTCATTCATTCTCTTCTCTCGCTGCCACTCCACTGCCGTCTCTTCTTTGCGGCCGGAGGAATTCGTTGTTAGTATGCATCACGAGACGCGGACGCGAATACAAAACAGGTTTAACATTTGACGCCGCTTCGCACCAAAGAAACTAAATTAAAAAAAAAACTGAAAGAAAAAAAAAAGAAAGAGTGCCGCTATCACTCGAAAATGCGCACGTAACTTTCGTACGCGATTTCTTTTTGCGCCAATGCAATGATCAGTGCTAAAGTTGTCAACATGGTGAAGTTTTCAACGAAGAAGGAGCGACAGGATAAGAGAGAGCTGCTGGCCAGCATGAAGGAAATGAATGTTGATAAACAAAATGATAATGGTAATTTTTTTTTTCTGTTAAGTTAATTTTATGTGAATACTTGTAATACTACAACGGCATGATTACTACAAAAGAATAATTACGAGAATAAATAATTTTTATCGTATGTAACCGCAAAGTGCATCCTGTTCAGTTTCAAATATTAGTTCGGTTAATTGGATGCGGGCCTTTGACTGCATGATTATAGATTTTATGCAGCTTTTGTTCATGGAAGTTACTTCCTAAATATTATATTTTAATTTCCAAACAATGAAGAAATTTTGATTTGCAACATTTGAATCATTTAATTCAAATCTTCAACAAAGCCTTTGTTAATTTGTTAATTCGGTCAAATTAATTTTTTGCTCTTGATGTTAGCCGATTAAGTTTCCTGCCACTGTCCACTAAAATAATTTGTAAGTTATCAAATTGAAATTTAATAAAGTTGCTTCATAGGGTTTTTTTAAATCTTATTTATGCCCTTGATTTTGTAACTTCTGCAATTCTGATTATGAGAGAGTCGTGCGTAATAAATTGTTTTCCAAAATTTATACTTAGTTTTTGTTTTTAACCTGAATCTAAAAACTTTCTGGAACTATTTCATTTCGGAAAATGCAGCATTTGTGGCCGGTCAAGTTATGTCATAAGCAGCCAATAATATTTTAGTATTTACGACAGCAGCCCTTAATTTTTTTTTTGTTTGCGTGAAATATTATTTTATTAATTAACTTAATTGATTATTATTAATTAACTTAATTTATTGCAATGTACTTTCGTAATAAGACTTCCTATATGGGCTAATTTTGTCAAAGTTTCAAATTCAAACTATTTCTGTACACTAAAATTACATTTGTTTTCAAGTTTCTGAATTTACTCCAAAAACCTTTTTTTTTTAAGTCGATTTAATAAAGAAAATTAATAATTGTTTAAAATGGATATTTCTTATGCAAGAGCAGTCATTAGGACACTGTAATTTTGCTTCAACTCGGATTTCTTGTCTCATATGTCAGGAAATCCAATTTCCTTGCCTGCTAAGGAAAATAGTTATTAAAAATATTTGCAAATTTAAATTTATTTACATAATTTTACTAGAAATAAAATTATAAAACAAAATTATAATAAATAAATACAAAATATAATTCAAAGAGAATAGATAAAACAAAGAAATTACTAATTAAAAACGAAGATATATTTATAGTAATACTTATTACTGTGCATTCAATAATTCCAAGGTTATTAGCACTTATTGCTTATTGCAATTCCATGTACTGAATTCCTCCACTACTACACCACAACTTTCAAGATTTCATTTAATTGCAAAAATACAAAGCTCTCTTAAATTTACTTAAAAAAAAAGAAAACTTCTACTCCTTCAAATAATAATAAAATGTATGGTCCATGAATGAACTTTACTGTCACCACGTATGTAGATCCAAGATCCAAGTTGTAAGAAGGCAGCTTGGGCCATAAGCAAATTTATTGCCCAACCTTTAATATTCGCTCTTTTGAATTTAACAGCAACGAATTTTCGCGCGACATACACTTTCTAAAGTTACGCTTACATTACTGGTCGTTCATAATGATTTTCACCTATCCACTTATACAATACTCGGATGCAATATGAGAAACTCTTGTGACACTAATAGAGCACCACTATAGCCACAGTATGTAAATTGTCTCTCTTTTAACATTTCATCAGCGTGCTATTTATTTAAAACAAACTTTTTTTTGGCACAATCCAATAGAAAAAGTGGCCGTCTTTCAACGCGCTAAGTAAATATTATTGATGCGGCAATTTGTGTCAAAATTCTTTTTTATGTGCGCATCTTCTTCTTTAGATTCCGTTCTAGACTTCTTTAGAATCGCTGTTTTATGGATTTTCTGTTTATTTTCCGGAGAAATTTCCTTCTGGAAAGTCGGAAAAACCTAAGGCAGTAAATCAAACGGACGGAATTTTACGATCAATCAATATTTATTGCGCGATCGTCGGTGAATTAACAAATTTTCAATGTGTGATCGAATCGCTATAAATCGTTCGACGGCGTAATGTGGAAAACGTTGCTTGAAAATGTGAAAATGCAAGGATGTAGAATATACTCGATGGTCAAACGTACCATATGCTTTATATATGTATAGGTGGACGAATCGGTTTTTGCACGCAATTCGTATATTGTGCAGTTTTTTAGGTCAAGATTGATTTTATTATTTGCAACAGATCGATTTATTTTAGTTGGTTGGAGGTACATTAATTTTCTTTGTCTGTTGGCAGAAATTTCTTCAAGGGAAGACATTTTTTCTTCTTTATTAATTTTTTTATTTATTATTATTTTATTTTAACACTTCTTATAAGCAAAACAGAAATAATTGTTAATACAAAAAATATAAAATATAGATATTACCAAATTGTTATTGTTTATTATATTGCTAGATAGAATGAGAAATTTTAAAGGATAAATTTTAAATCCTTTTATTTAAGGAAGTAGTATTTAAATAAAATTATAATTTATGACTATGCTAAATGTCTTCTACTTATTTTAATCCTTTATTGTTTTCTTAGTAGTTATTTTAAGAATTAAATTTTTTGCTGGTTTCTTTTTTTTTATTTTTATTTATTATATTTATGAAAGATTTTTGAAATTAATTATTAAATATAAATTATTACAGCTTTTTACTAATTTTCCTCAATATTCATACAGGGCATTTTTTTAAATAATTAAAGCAAATGCATTTATCTTAGAAAAATTTTAAGAAACAGATTTAATTTTATTTGCAATCATTTTTGACTAAAAATTAATAAATTGCCTATATTATAATTTTTTTAATTCGTGCAGTTATTTTAATTTTAATTTTTATAAGTCTGGAAATATTCCATAGATTATTTTAATCTTTAACAAGAAATAAACTACTACTACTACTACTACTATTCTTTTAATCTTATATTTTTAATGATAACAAAATTTAGAAGAAAATAAAAATTCGATGCGTTTATCAGTATCAATTTTTGCTAAATTCTAGATAAGTTTAAAAATCATTTCTTTTGTATACTTCCGGTTCTGCAGGAAGTTGATATCAGTTTCGTTTATTTTTTTAATAGGACTCCATATCTTTTGTAAGATTTTTCCTTAATTTATTCCTATTATTCGTAATGCATAACTCCTTTAACCAAAAAAAAAAAATGCATACCTTTCATTGAAATTGGAAAATTCTTTAAAAGTAAGAAAAATAATTACTTAATTTAATTAACTTTTTAATGACACTCATATTATTTCATTCGTTTGTTCTTAAACTTCAAGAACAGCCCATTAAGATTATGTGTGACATAAGAAACCTATTAAATGATAAATACAAATTTTGAGTGTGCAAAAACTAGTTTTTTTATTAAAATACAATTATTTCTGTTTTGATTTGCTACTTTAAATTCTATATTAAGCAATTACTTTGCAACATTTATTTTTATAATTAATTGAACTACAAAAATTAACCTTTTTTAATACGTTAATCCAGAAGAAAATTAAGGAAACAAATATATTACGAAATTAGAATTATTAAGTTACTTGATTAACTGAAAATGTTTAAATCTAACAAAGAATAGAATTGTTTATGTATAGAAGACCCTTTATAGATTTCCCGGAGATATATTTGCTTGGCTTGATCGACGTGCAAACTCATTTCTAATATTAGATCTCGAATGTGTAACTAATAAAATTGACACACAAAAGTAGTCGAAATCTTTACGCACAGTTTTCCACGAGGAGCCACACCACACAAAAGTGCCTATGCCTATTCTTGAAACAAATAATCTGAAAATATCTGCAGTAAAAATAACTCTCTGTCCGATGCGAAAACTTATATTATTATCTCATGTAACATAATATTTTTTTCTTTCTTATGAAATGATTTTTCCCCACAGCTCTACCTTCTTAAGAAAATCCATTTTAATCAGCCAACATTTAGTTGACCCTAAAGTTTACACTAAAGCTCGATTTTCCCGAAACAAAAATTAAATATTTTTATTGTTACTGATGGACTTTTAAACAAATTTAGATTTGTTGAGAAACTAAATATTTAAACACGAGGCCGTTGAATATTCTTTACGCACGATTAAATTAAAGTTAAGTTCGCCGTGACTTGTTTCCATGGATAAACTGGAGCTAAAAATTACGCTCAATGCTTGAGCGATTCAAGTCTTATTGAAATTACATTTATTTTTGCAGGAAACAATTCAATATTATACTCTTCAAGAGTTCAATGTAAAAATCAATCGAGGAAAGTTCTGCTAGCTTTGAAATTGTCTAATTGTTTTTGTTGCTGTTTCTTTCAATGTAATAGGTAATAGTTAAAATTGATTTTCCTAGCAAGATTTGATATTAAATGTTTATTTAATCATAATTCGATTTTTATATTTAATTTTATTGTTGCTGAAGTTAAATTTAATTGAAATGCATTGTTATTTAAAATAATAAGGAATAGAGGAAGAGTAACTAAAACCATAAAAGGAATTAAAAATATAAAATTTTTTCTTGGTTCATTATTTATATAATTGTTTTTGTTAAATGTACGAGTATATTTTGAAGATAATTCCTTTTTTTTTTCATTTTAATTTTCCAACCGGATAAAACAAGGAAATTAAATAGTTGTCACATAAATTAATTTCCGAAACAGTAAAAGTTATTTATGTAGTTTTTGTTTTATTGTAAGTCAAAAACTAAATAAATATGTAACCATTTTGGAAGTATTTCCAATAAAAAGTTATTAGTTAATGGTTTTCGTTCCAAAATTATTTTAAATTAAATCTAATAACTTTTTATTTAATTGTTTACGTTCAAGAATAATTTAAAATTAAATGGATATAGTCCCAAAAATAACTACTAAAATGTTATTAGTCAATGGTAAAATTAATTTTTTTCAGTATGTTAAAAAACTTATTTTTGTTTCAGCGGCCTTTCAACACGTACGTGATAATATTGACGAGTTGGACGGAACAGACGGAATTAACGAAACCGATTTGGTATTTTTGAAGGGCCTTATGGATAGTCCAGTCTTCCAAAACCTTATTAAGGTAAATAAAATTGATTATTTTATTAAATAAGAAATAATAGTAAATTATTTAGCTAATTGCTAAATAAAATTTTAAATTAGTAGAGAAAAGTAATAATAATTATATTATAACATAACTTTAATTGCAAATGTAAAAGCAACATTTACAGAAACAATTGCATGGACTGCTCTTACTATAAAGAAGACATTACTTTTGCCATTAGGCCGAAGCTTTCTATTAAATGTAATTAACTTACTTATATTAGTCACCATAAACGAAGGGCCTACGCAAATAAAGCTTAAACTTAAACTTTGTTCAATTACATTTCGCTTCCCGTAATTTTAAACCACAATTACCATTAAAATTAAGCAGCAAACATTTTCGCAATTTATTAACAATTACTAAATTCACAAAGGCAAATGAAATTCACATTAAGAAAATGATGAATGCGAATTGACATTCAATATCTCGAGGGAAATCGATATAAAATAGGAAGGAAGCCATAGACAAAGTCTATTTGACTCGCGGCAGTTTTCGAAGCGCTATTACTGTAGATAATAACCGTTCAGGCGAGCGAGGAAAGTTGAGCAATTGTGTTTTATTTGCCGAAGAGACAGTGTAAGTGATGAATGTGGTGACTTGAAGTCGCGGCGGCCGCTGCCGCCGCCGACGGGGCTACTACCGCCCCCGCATCGTAGAATTTGAAGGCTGCGGCGGCCGTTTTGTCGTTTTGCCGTTCAAGTATTGATCGACCCTTCCGATGCTTCGGTCGCTTATCAATGTTGCGGCGAAAATGTCAGTTGTTCAACGGCGGTCCCCTTTGGGGGATAATCCACATGTACTACGGAGTGCTCGATTTCTATAATGTCAACTCGCTTTGAATTGCTAGCCGAGAGCGTAATTTATGGGTAAGATTTGTGAATTATTAGAATTATTAGTACGGTGTGATTTATTGAGTAGAGAAATAGGAAATAGCGGAAAAGCGCATATTTGAAATTTTCTCTGTGATGTGATTATAAGTTTCAATTGTAGTGTAGTTTAAATTAGTAATTGAAGATGATTTTCCAATATTTAAATTAATTTGTTGGTGAAGTGAGTTTCCTTATTGATGATTTATTGCTAGATGGTTTTCCACTTATAGGTAATAGCAGTAATTATTATTGTTATTACATATGTATTTTTTATTTAATTATTGGACTATATAATGATGACTTTATATTTTACTCCTTATTTACTTAGAAGCTAATTTTGAATTTTTGCTACTAATCCCGTTTCTTTTGTTTGAAAGTAATTAGTCAATTAATCATATTCAAAAAATTAGCGTACTGCTAAATTGTAAAGTTATTACTAATTAATTACTCTGTTCCGGGTATTTGTTTGATAAACTCTTTTGCTTATCGCAAATATTTTCGTTTTTATGCTTTGTATTTAATTATATTTCCATGCAGGGTTACATTTTTTTATTTCATGTTAGAACGTTGTTTTGAAAAACGGAAATGAAAAAGCTCTTTCCTTTCTTTCATTATATTTTTTGTAAAATTCTAGATTTGTTTTGAGCATAAAATATTACCGACTTTTGGATATTTCCGGTTATATCCCGGAAATAAGTGTCAGCTTTGTTATTTTAGACGGAACCCTCTAATAATTAACATTTCGTAGTCTGATTCATTCATATTAAAAGTAAAATATTTTCCAATTTTGCTTACTTTTCGAAATATTCTCTACTTCAAACATTTAAAAAAAGGCATCAGAAAAACTATAATAATATCCTAGTTATTTTTGAAATTATAAAGTTAACATTTGTTTACTGTAAAACTAACATTTGGCAATGTTTTAACAGATTACATTAAATAATTAAAATTGCTAGAGCAATAATAGCTTGATCACTTTTGATTATAAACCTACTAAAAATTTATTCCAAATTTGAAAAAGAAGAAAAAATGGACTTCCTAATACAAATAGTAAGTAAGTTTATTGTCATTCCAACAATAGGTTGGTTACAAAGAGTCAAAAAATTATTTGGGATTATATTGCCCTTTACACATTGAATTATCAATAAGATATTATTTGCCTTAGAATACCATCTTAAGAATATTTTGAAATACTATTAGAAATGAAGATATTAAATATTTTACTTCAAATTCTCTATTCTATTTCCAATTATGTTATCTCAGTTAATTTTCGAAAAAATACTTGTTCAAATTACCTAGTTATTTAAATTTTTAATTTAAATTTTTTTTAAATTCCATTTAACGTTTATTAAAAAATAATCATATTTAAAATTAATGGTCATTTAAAAGGACATATTAATTGACCTCCAGTATTTCTTTACCCGAGCAAACTACTAATTTTTTTTGTATAATTTTGCGGTAACCCAGTTATTCTATCGAAATTCCAAAAAAAAAGCTGAGGTTTCGACGCAAAACAAGTTTACCCTTTCGCCAAAGCTTAATTAATTATTATCGGTCAAATGGTATTCCAGAAAAAAATGATCAAATTAATTTGGGTCTTATAAAAATTTTAAAACTTTTTTGGGAAACACCATTGGACCGATTTTAATGATGAAGGAAAACTTATTTCGCATTTTGTTTGTAATTTCAAAAAAAAAAAGAACAAAGTTGTCGTTAAATTATTAAAAAAGATTTATATTTTGATCGAGTTTCGTATATTTGCATCATAAATGGTGGACATCTAACAATGCAACAGAAAAATTGTCAAGACTTCCGTAATAATTGGTAATTTGAATCAAATATTTTATGCATTTGCTACCTTTTTTAATAAAGATAAGTGAGCATTGTTTTAAAACTCTCTTTGTTTACCAAAAAACAAATTAAAGCAAAAACCAAATAAAATTCAACAATATAACATTGCGTGCAAACCCATAAATTGACAAAAAAAAAACTCAATTTAGCAAATCAATTCCCCTCATGGGACTTATTCTCATACACGTAAGATATGTAAGACACGCAGAGCAACAAAAGAGTCACAAAAGTAAATCGGTGTACCTATAAGAAAGAATATGAAGCGACTTTACAAAGGAATGCACTATGGTAACGGTCGCTTCGAGACGCGCCGAATGTAAACAGAGAGAAAAATGTAGTAATAATAATTAACCTGCGGTTATACGGCTCACCGGGGGCAACGTCGACGAGCACTATACACGAATAGTGTGGCCCCCTCTCATGTCCACGGAGAACCAGCGACTTGCATTTGATTCAGCGATCAGCGGCATAAAAGTGAGTCTAAAGTCAGTCTTCGACGGTCGCGTCTTCGTGAGTGCGGTCTTTTCTTCCAACAAAACAAACGCGTTATCCAGCGCTCCAGACGGCTGCGTGCGTGTCTCCAATAACTTTATACTTAAGTCACCTGCGTCACCATTTCATCCCCATTGTGGTACAGGTGTGCACCATCGAATTCCACACCGCGCCCCGATTTCCTGCTGCTGCTGCTACAGCCTAGGTAAATAGAGGATGACATCATCCGCAGATTCGTAAGCGAGTTAATTGCTTATGTAGGACACGTCTTGTTAATTAATTTATTTATATGTCCGTGTCGTTGGAACGCATAGTTGGAGGCGTCCAGATAGTTTTCGGGCACCGTTCTTTCCGAAGGTGCCAATAAGCGCGCTCATTGTTTTATCACAGTAGACGGCGGTTTGTTTCATACCTGGTCGCAGCCACACCTGTGAAAGTCGCGGCTGCTGGAAAAAGTGGCAACGCTGTTTTATAAAAGTAACCAAAGGTATTGTGCTTGCCCATCGGACCTTTCCACAACGGCCCTTATCACTTTTTATTTTTTACTCAATGAATTTATAAGGTAGTTGATAACTTATTATAGGAAATAGCGGGCGTTTCCTTTCAATTTCAATAGCAATATTTGTTTTGCATGTCGATTTGTTTATAAAGTTTTGACCTTATCGTTTATTGTTTAATTAAATGCACTCTGAGTCAATAAACCTACTGGACCCGCGCGTGTTTGGGTTAATTGCTGAAGAAATTAATTGCGAAAGATCAACTTTTACGATTAGGTGCAATAATCTAGAAATTTATTTATTCTATTTAACTTCATTGCAGTATTTTTTCTGGAATTTAAAACAATGGTTTTTAAAATTACACCATTTACACTCTAATTAACAATCCCAATGATGGTTATTTTTTAAAAAAAGAAAAAATTACTTTGCGTGCCTAGTTAAGCTATGATTGTGAGAAAATTCACCTGCTGCATATTTTCCACGCTTGCAAATGACACCAATTTGAATCGCAAATTCTTCAATTATCATTTCGTCTTCGCATAAATGGCATTCTTTAATTCTTTTGCGCAAATCTCAATCTAAAGCTTTATAAATAAATGAGACTGCACTAAAACCATAAAAATACAATTAATGAGCACTAATTACGATTGTCCTTGCATGTTACGGTTTCATAATCTGTACTGCAAAACGGATTTTGAAATGTGTTCGCGGTATAATAATACATCAGTTGTACAATTTTTTCTTTCCTGTAGAACAATCGTTTTTGCGTTATATAAATAGCAAAAAAGCGTATACAAATTGTACCGTAAGTGGGCCGCTTCTTAGTTCTGCTAACGGTTTCCTAAATTGTGCAAAAGTCAAGAACAACGTATCAATTTACCACCTGCTGCTCAGACGTCTAACAAAGGGCTCTTTTAACACCTGACGGAAGGGACGGTTTACCTGTTCCCAAAGGTAGCAAGTGCACCAAAGGTCGTCTGGCTTTGGTGGGTGTTTTTTTTTTTATTCACAATTGATCTGTTGAATTAAAACTGTAGCATAAACAATTACGAAATATGATTCACCAAATAATTGTTTAATTCAATAATAAATACCTTGAATTACTCATACCGATGTTATATTGTATTGTTTATAAATATTGTTCAGCAAACGTCAGCTAAAATGTCGTAGACTTCGATGATATAACAATAATTGGTTCTTGAAGAGGACAGGTTTTTGACCTAGTTTTTATCAATTGTTATCTATTTGTAGGTGGTTTCTTTTGTTTTAAAGAGTTCGGTTTTCTGAGTGTAGACAGATTTAGATTATAGCAGAAAACCACTGCATTTTTTGTTACGTTTACCGTAAAACAAAAACAAATACTTCAATTTTTAAGTACAGAATTACATTTTGTTAAATAATAATATTCTATTGCAGGTTCAGGATCGTTTGGAAGAACCACCGAAACTTCCGGATCCACTTACTGCCAACATCAAGGAAGTATTAAACGAACTAATCCTCAGATGCAATCGGTCCAGAACTAGAGACATTCGCGAATTATCTTCGTTGATCACGAAACCGCATCTACGGGCATTAATTGATACGCACGATCAAATTGCCAAAGTAATTCTTGGCCCGAAAGTTTCCAGCCCTAAAGTAGAAAACATTCTGCCGGATTTAGAAGGGATGACCGGAGAAACGTTTAGAATGGTCGGCTTACGCCGGAAACCCGGCGAACCACTGGGCTTAACGGTAATGATCATACTTATTTTCCGTTTTTCATTTTTTGTTGTTATTTAATGTGTGTAATCATTGAAAGATTAACTTTTGTTTTATTTATTGCGTGCATTAGGTTCAAGTAGACGATAACGAAAATTTAGTAGTGGCTCGAATACTCGAAGGCGGCATGATAGAAAAACAGGGACTCTTACATTCCGGCGACGTAATTTTAGAAGTAAATTCCGTTCCTGTTTACACACCCGAAGATCTGCAAACAGAAATTGCGAAGAGTAAAGATTCTGTTACCCTTAAAATTGGCCAACTCGACGTGACCGATAACAACAGTGTTACACACGCCCCGCTTATTATGGCCAATGGAAACACGAAAAATGGAGTAGCTAAGAAATTAACAGTAAGTTGATAATTTAAAACGTCATTTTACCATTGCTGTGAGTTTTCTTTGTTTTTTTTTTTCGTTTTGTCATATAGTATGGAGTCTGATAAATAACTAATATGTGGCATTTAGCTACATAATTTTCTTTTTTTTTTCATTACTTTATCAAATCAAAAGAAAGTTAACATTTTTTTGCATAACTTTTAACATAATTTTTTTCATTAAAAAACTTAATTTTACAATCTTTTAAAAAGTGTAAAATTAGTTTTTCCAATGTCAGTAATCTTTAATTTACTCTTTCTTAAATATTGCATCATTCAAAAAAATAAATAGATAAAAAATAAAATACATCTGGGAAAACTTTAATTAACAAAAAAAAAAACGCCGGTTTATAATTTGTCTAAAGAGCTATTAACATCTCTTAATTTTTTTATATATATTTTTTTAAAGTGCGAATGATATTCCGACACTTTTGAAAGAAAACTTAATTTTAAACAATTGACTGATTGCAATTTACTGAAAACTAAAAAACGGTTATTTTTTTAATTCTTAAATGCATTATTTTTATCCAAAATTGCTAATTCTCAATATTTATACAGGGAATGTATTTAAATAAGAAATATAAATCGCTTTTAATGGAAAACTTTTGAAAATATTTATTAAAACGATTGAAAATTTAAAATTTTGTATACTTTTTGTAGTTATAATTATCATAAAGTATATTTGATTAAGAAAACGACATAAAAATTAACACAATAAATATTTTAGTGTTACATGAGAGCACTATTCGAGTACAATCCAATGGAAGACACTTTACTTCCTTGCAAAGAAATTGGCCTGACCTTTACACGCGGCGACATTTTGCAAATACTAGACCAGAAAGATCCAAATTGGTGGCAAGCAAAAATAGCTGATACGGACGGCCCAGTGGGACTAATACCATCAGTGGAACTGGAAGAAAGGCGAAAAGCCTTCGTACATCCCGAAAACGATTTCGTGCACAAAATCAGCATATGCGGCGCGAAAATTTCCAAGAAAAAGAAGAAAATCATCTACCAATCGAAAAGCAACACCGATTTCGACAAAGCCGAACTGTTGCTCTACGAAGAAGTCACCAGAATGCCACCGTTCAAACGGAAAACCTTGGTGTTGATTGGCACGCAAGGCGTGGGTCGCAGGACCATGAAGAACCGGCTAATCAACAACGACGCTTCTAAATTCGGCGCCGTGGTTCCATGGACCACCAGGCCTCAGCGAGTTCTCGAAGACAACGGTGTCAATTATTGGTTTACCACCCCGGAGAATATGGAGGAGGAAATAAAAAAACACAAGTTTCTGGAGTACGGCGAATATAATGGGTATTTGTATGGTACCCACTTGGATAGCATTAGGGAAGTTATCAAGCAAGGGAAAATGTGTGTTCTGGATTGCAGTCCTGCGTCGCTCAAAATATTACACAACAGCTCCGAGTTTTTGCCCTATGTTATATTTATAGCCGCACCTGGGATGGAACATTTAAAGACGCTTTATGATGTCAGCCGAAGTAACACTAATAGCATAAGACATTCCAGTAGAAACCTGACGGTGAGTACGTGCGATGCATGAGTGCATTTGCATCTATTGTTAATGTTTCTTGAATGTTAACTTACTTTGTGTCTCTTTTTATATTTATGGTTTTCGTTGTTTTTATTTGCATGATGCCGCAGTTTGATCGCCAAAGTTCTATAAGGTTTAGTTCGCGACGAGCCCGGACCTTAGAATCCCTTGCATCTCTTTATGAAGTAAGTTTTGATTTTTTCTTATTGTTAAATTTTTATATTATGTGACAATGATGGCGGTTTATTTAAGTAGATATGTAGATATTTCAATGTTTCGCTATTGGAAACTTTTTGCCTGGATTTTTTGCTAATCTTGAACGACTTTAGAGAGACAATTTATTTTGAATATGCTTTCTTTTTTATAATTATTCAATTGTTATTAGTTATTTATAGATATATGTTTGCTTCGGCTGTTGACCTGTTGCATAATTCAAAGTTTTAATTGATGCAAAAATCATTTTCTTGTTCGCGAAAATAATTCTAAAATTCTCTATTTTAATTAAAAAAAAAACTTTTTACAGTTTTGGATTCCTTATTTTTCGGCAAAACATAATTCTTTGGTCATTTTTTATTTTTTCAACAAAAAAAAAAACATTATTCAATAGGTCCCCAATGAGCGCGAAAGAATTTTTAATGTACATTACAAGTTCATTTAGAAGCTTTAAAATTTTGATCATTTATCATAAAAGAGCTTTAAAAAAAAAGAAATTATAAAAAAGAAAGATTATGGCAACCACTATGATCTGATAGAAACGCACGGTATAAATATAAAAAAAGGAAAAAAGGTGGCTCTAAATTTATTGTTGATATGTTTATTTAACTTTACTCAGTGTTAATAACCATTGCCTCAATACTTAAACATTTTAATTTGTAATAGTTGATTTAAATCAAGGAATACATACTTTTCTTTAATTCAGTTAGTTTATAAGTATTTAAATTTTTGTTTTGTTTCAACTTTAAAAGTTTGGTTAAAAAATAATATAGCAAAATTGGTAACTTTCTACTGTAGAAAAGTAAAACAAAATTTTATTTAAAAGAAGTCAATTGCCTGCTGTTTTACTAAGAAGTTCATTATAATTTTTAGGAAGAAGATCTAAAGAAGACTTTGGAAGACAGCGCAAGTCTGCAGCGAACTTACGATAAGTACATAGACTTGGTCATCCCCAACAACGATTTCGATTCGACATTTAGGCAAATCGTTGAAGCCTTAGATGCTCTCACCACCGAACACCAGTGGGTACCAGTAAACTGGATTTATTAAGAACCAACACGCCATAAAAGTCGTTATCTTAGTATAACTATTTGAAAATTGATTACACACAAAACAATCAATAGAAATTATTGTTAAATAGCACAAACAATTTAATCAGATCAAGTGTATATTTTGCTTAAATTTATAATTCAAATCAGTATGTTAGCACTAGCTTATAAAAAATTAGTATGTAAGTGTACATAAAAAAATGAAAAAAGTGAGCAAGCCCCGTACTAATAGTAAGTGATCTTCTGTACGCATAGAAACTTCTGTTTCTGTGCTAAGACACTTACTAAGTAGCTATTGTAAAGTAAAAATTAATTAGATTTAACTAAATAAAATGTCATCGAATATTTTATGTGGTGCATAAGTGCAATTTATGCAGATTTTTAACTATTGACTATGTGTAAAAAATTATAATTATTTTTAATTTTATAACCGTCCATGTGTTCAGGGAATTATACATGTAATGTTGTTTTAGATATTTGCGCTGATTCTTTATTATTTTTTCCATTATTATTATTTCTATTAATTAAGTAGCGCTCTTTGAAATTTATTGACATAAATCATCACACTCGCTTTTTCATTAGTAACTAGAATGATTACATTTTATCTAGTAACTGTTAACGAATATTTTTCAAGCTATTTATATTAATTTTTCATGTTACTTTGTAAACTAGTAATTGATTTTTGACTTTTTCAAATATACTTGGTTGATATTATAATAGCTAGTTTTTCATTTGTTGGACAACCAGTGGCGTAACTTCAACAGGGGGGGGGCATGGCAATTTCAGTAAAGGGGGCCCCTCCCCGTTATCAACTCACAACACTTTGGAGCCCCCTAAAAGTTGAAGAAGTTCTTCAGATGATCCCTGGCTTTAGAGCAAAATATTAGTCAGAGTCTTTTTATCCACTTGTCATTTCATGGGGGTCCCTTACTCACTGGGGCCCCTGGCACATTGCCCGTAATGCCACCCTATTGCTACGCCTCAGATTTTCAGTAACTATTTTATTAGTCAGAGTTGATTTTTATTATTTTTAATAAGTGTTCAATGTTTTTTTTTTTATATTTTTCATTTCATTTTAACAACTTTTTTGTTGTTTTTCCACTTTTTATAGCATTTCAGAAATTATTTTATTAATTAGGGTTGATTTTTATTATTTTCAATAACTTTATATTGTTTTTATTTTATTTTCA